>BQNB010160519.1:0-14789 GCA_026074375.1 Tanacetum coccineum | reverse complement strand
AGGACATTTCAGCGTCACATCTTATGGATCTTTTATTAGTCAAAATTTGAAAATGAAATATACTTTATTATCTTCATACACATTTTAAAAGTTATACGACGTCGTTTTCTTTTTTCTGTTACTATTTATTTTACTGTATCGCTACAGTGTTCGGCCCAATGGGCTCTCAGTTTGGGTCGGCCCAAAAAAAAAAATTATAAATACGCAATAAAAAAATACTCGGCACAAAATAAAAAATGAAAATTACAAAATACTGACTTTTATTAAGATCAAAAAATACCCGCGTCATGAGGCCCAATACATAGGCCCATATAAAAAAAACTATTAACCATGAGACCGAAAAAATAATCCCGCACAAAAAAAAAAAAAGATAACACCCTGCAGCAACGCGTACTTAATAACTTTAAAATAAACGGCGCGAAAAAAAACCGCCTACCCTAAGTAAAAAAAATTAACCCCGCCATAACAAGCGGGTTCTTATGCCTAAGCACACCAATAAAAAATAATATGCCCCGTAGCAACGCGCAGGTACTTTTGCTTGTTTTAGTACAAACTAAAACATAAATGTGGACATTTGATTTAGGAGGGCAAAAGATAATATCTTTTATATAGTAAAGCAAAACCTCAAGTGGGTACTTTTGTATTTCTAAAAAATCAAATCATTCCTTATTAAGTATTATTATTTTATTTTTTTAGTAGATGTTGAATAAAAAAAAACCTAAAAATATCTTTATTTGGCTAAAAAATTTAAAAATTCGTTTTTATACTTGGATTTATGAAAAATCAAAACAATACACATGTACTTGAAATAACATTATGTATACTTTTGGACCAAAATGTAAAAACTAAAAGAAACCGGGTAACCACCAAATTAGACCAAACGTTCTCATAAACCTCTAAAGCTATATCAATCAACGAGACGACCAAAATCCTTCGGTATTAAAATCATCTTTAAGGGTTTTGACAAGAAACATTAATGTAGCTTCATCTTTTGTCGACCTTCGACATCTATGTATTTTAATCCAATTTACTTATTATTTAAGGATTAAATGTGCTTTAACCCTAATTATTCGTATGGATTTTATTAATTGTATTCAAAGGATTTTTATGGTTTTAATATTTGTAGATTAATGTCATTGTATTGCTTATGGCAAACAATGAAACTTTTATATATTTTTTTAATAATTATATTTTTGTTTTTAGTACATGATATGTGTTTGTTAGGAATTTAAGATTTTGTTTACATGCTCTAATGTAAATTATTAAGAAGATATGCCTCTAAATTACAGGCTTTATTGTAATACGTCATAACCATCCTCTTAGGTGTCTTTATGATTCTGTAGCATAGCATATTAATGTATAAATTATCCTTATGTTTGTTGCTTCATCAATTAACATACTTTCTTTAATGTATTTAATTGTTCTCGAGTATTTGCTTATGAAATAATCTATCATTAACATATGGTATATTTCCATCCATGAGAGTGTGCTTACTATGAGATGGGTAGACGTGAGAAGGTTGACCTTTTTTCTTATGAGCAGATTAGTTGAGGTAGTGTTTACCCTAAAAGGGCAAACAGAATTCGGTAAAAGAGAAACGGGTCAATTTGGCTGAACGGGTCAAAAGTCCATGCACTCTAAATTCTAAATATTAGATTATTAATGATAATGGGTCAAAACTTCAGTTTATTTACTTACAAATGGATCGACTAGGAAATGGAATATGAGTGATAACTAAAAAGAAAAGGGGCCGAAAGTTAGTTTACTCATAATACCTCCAAAATCTATATTATCAAAATATTAAATTGTTATTACGTCTTTCGTTTGATGCAATCTCGAGCAGTCCTTTGCTTTAGAAGTATGTTTAGCATTATGTTTAACCACATAAAGAATGATGTGATTCCGTGATAAACTACTGTATGTATAGACTCTGTTATTTATAACAATTTATATATATCCGCCATTGTGATTTTTCTAAATTTTGTTCACATAGAAAATGGTCACAAAGGTGAATAAATTTTATATTTTATTCTTTACAAGCGTGTTTTGCAATTACTGATATGTATTGTTTTCTTTCCAGTTATAATGCGTCCATTTACTAAGGATCGCCTCGATTAGTCTATAATAATCAGGTTATTGATTTATAGGAAGTGAACATAAAAAGCTCCATTTTAATATAAACACATGTGTGTTAACTTAACTTTGTTGTATTTGAACTTACAGTGCCATTATTTGATGTTTTTGTGGTGACCAATGTGGTTGGTTTTAGCGGCAATTGCAGGTACATGGTCATGAGTTCTATCGGTGTATTGGTCCTGCACCTGCCATACTTTTTGCTGTCTATGCAGGTTACTATCTAATCTCACTTATTGCCTTCCTTCTATTAAATTACTGTAAATGTAAATTGAAAATTGCATGACTGATTAATTATGATGAAATGGGGTTATCTTAGAGTCCAAAAGTAATAGCTATTGAAATGATGATGATGACAATGGGAAAATTGCCAGTTATGGCTGAAACTTTGACGAGAAGGAAACTATGCAATTTCTTTGGATCGTCCCCAAATGATTTACTTGAGTTGACAAGTGTCGTATTAGGTACTAAAATGTCATAATGACTAACACTGATCCTCACATATACACTTTCAAGAACACATGCCATATTGTAAAATAAGCAAGATCCAACTCTTAAGGCTACATAACTTCGGCACAAAAAAATAAAACGTATAATGTAGTAATGTCTTTCCGTAAGGGTTTTGGGTTATCAGTTTAACATCTAAAAATACATATCACATAACAATGAACAAATCGTATATTTTCTCTACGCATTATTGTAGTGCGGGGACAATGGCTTTCCTTAATTAAACATTTCTGTCAAAAGAGGATGGTTAATTTTTTTGCAGATTTGCTGGCCAAAGTTTTTTTAAGGTGAGTTTATCATTCCAGTTTTGTAACGTGTATGTATTATCTTAACAAAACTTTCGAAAACGAAAGGGTCTTCAAATCACGATCAACAAACTTCAAACGAAAGAATCTTAATCACAAATCCCCGACAACGGCGCCAAAAATTGATTGCTAGTAAACCAACACACGTATTAATAAAATATATAATATGATGAAAAATTACCAAATTACCCTTGAGGACAAAGGTAAAAAGGAAAATCTTCGCAAATATATATAATATAATACGTATATTAACCGGGAAGTATGATTCCCGGGTCGTTATTCACCAACGATTTGTGAAATTAAAACCACGTTTGTTGTTCGGACAATGATTTGAATTGGAAACAAAGATTGATTTGATTATCTACTTTTACAATTTAAAATAAGCAAATGATAACAATTAAGCACAAAAACAAATAACGGGAAATTAAACGGCAGTTAAAAACCCTAAATTTTTAAAACCCTAAATTTTTAAAATTAAACCTAAATTGATTTTTTTTAAATAGACTCTAATTGACTAAAAAGTAAGTTTAAAGAAAACTAGAACAAAAACGGAGTTGAAATGAGCTTAAAAACACGAAAAATGTAAACGGGAACGAATCCCGTTCTTTAAAAATTGAAATTTTGCAAATTAAATCCTACGAAGGCAAAACTAATTTTCCTAGAAACTTTACGATAAAAGAAAATTTTCTAAAAAAGATTTATATTTTTTTGATTATTTTTCTATTTTTTATGATTTTTTAAAGTTTTTAATAAAAATAAATGTTTAAAAATACTAAACTAATTATAAAAATTCTAGAAAAAATACAGAAAATAGCTTGAACTAATTAGATCCTAGGAAAAATAAGCTTGATTACACAGCTTATCGAATAAGCTGTGTAATAAGCTAAAAACAGCTTATAGGCAAAAAGGGAGAAAACGTGTATAAGTATTAAATTTTGCAAAGGTATAATGCAAAAGTCCCCCAAGGGCGCAGTGGTAGTGAGTGTGGTGTGTGTGTTATAAAAGGGTTGAAAGTGTTGAGGTCGGGGGTTCGAGTCTTGCTCACCCCCGACTTTCACTTTCCCCTTTTTTTTATTTTGAAAAACTTATAAAAGAAAAGTTTTAGAAAAGCTAAAAATAAGGTGGGGGGGGGGGGGGGGGGGGGGGGGGGGGGGGGGGGGGGGGGGGGGGGGGGGGGGGGGGGGGGGGGCACTTTTTATAAAAGAAACTTTTTATGAAAAGCCCTAAATAAGCTAGAAAACAGCTGAAAAGCAAACAGTTACTACTTAACTCATTTTTTTAGAATTTTTCTTAAACTAAATAAGTTATAATACTAAATAAGCTAAAGCTTATGACAAATTAAGATACTAATAAACTAATTCTAACCTAAAGAGCTAATTGAACAAGAATAAGCACACAGAATAAGCCATAGGCTAGTAATTCAAAATAAGCACTTATGAAAAACACTTAAAACCAAACAGTCCCTAAGTCACACTTTGAGCTTAAATTTTCAGCAGTCAAATAAGCTTTTTATGAAATGAAAACATCTGTTTTTCTTAAAGCCTTGATTAAACCAATTTAGAAATGGCTTTCTGAGAAAAGACTTTGAACCACAAGAGCTTATTGAAAAAGGTATTTGAAATCAGCTGAATAACTCAGCATCATCTGAGTTTTTAGTTTTTTAGAAAAGACCAAGGAAAAAATAAAAGCTTAAAAACAAATAAGAAAAAACAAAAAAAAAAAAAAAAATCAGTAAAAAATCTACAGTAAAAAAAAATGAAAAAAAGTAACTCCAAAGCACAAAAAAGCCAACACAAGCCTCGACCCCCATCCCCACCCCGCACCCCACACATCCCCCCCTCCCTCCCCCCTACCCCCCCCCTCTCTGTACAGACCACATCCCTTCAGTCCCGCCCCCCCGCCCCAAACCCCCCCACCACCCGACCCACCCCTCACTCCCCCTCACCCCCCCGCCCCTCCCCCACCCCTCCACCCCCGACCCGATTCTCCTCCCCCCACCCCCCCCATACCCCCACCAAAACCCCCCCCCCCAACCCCACCGCCCCACCCCGAACAACCACCCCCCCCCCACCTCACCCCCCCACTGCCGCCTCCCCCCACTTTACCCCCTCCCCCCACCCCTCCACCAAACCACACCCCCCTCTCCCCTTCCGGCCCCCCACCCCCCCCCCCCCAAAGCTACCCCCCAACCCCTCCCAGCCCCAATCCCACACCCTCCCTGCCTCCCACCGCCCTCAATCCCCCCCCCCCCCCCACCTCCTCCCCATCCCCCCCCCACCGCCACCCACTCCCCGCCTCCCCCCGCCATTCCCCCCCCACCCAGCACCCACCCTCGCCCCTCCCTCAACACCCTGCCACCACACCCCCCCCCCCCCCCCCCTCCCCCCCCCACTGACCCCCCCCCCCCCACACCCCCACCCTCCCGCCCTACCCCCCCCCCCTCAGCCCCACCCCCCCCCCCCCCCACCCCCTGTCCCGACCCCATCCCCCCCGCAACCCACCACCCCACCCCTCTCCAAACGACCCCCTTAAAACCCCCACCCCCCCCACCCACCCCCCCCTCCCCCCCCACACCCCTACATTCCCCCCTCCCCCCACCCACCCCGCCACCCCCATCGCACCCCCCGGCCCCGACCCCTCCCCCAATACCACCCCCCCCAACTCCCCCCTTCCCCACACCCAACCCCAGCTCCCACCCCCATGGGCCCCCTTCGAACCCCCTACCCTTGCCCCCCCCCCTTCTAACTTTTCCCTACCACCCTTCCCCGCCCACCCATCCCCCCCCCTCCCACCCCCCCAACCCACTCACCTCCCCACCACCCCCCCCAACCCCTCCCCCCCCCAGCACCCCACGCATACCCCCCACCTCCCATCACACCCCCCACCCCCCCCCCAACACAAACCCCCCCATCACACCCCCCCCCCCCCCCCCCCTCCCTACCCGCCATACCCCCCCATCCACCCGCACTCCCACCCCCCCCTCCTCCGCCACCCCCACCACGCCCCCTCCCTCCACCCCCGCCCCATCTCCCCCTCATCCCTGGTCCTAAAAACCCACCCGCCCCACCTACCACAATCCAACCCCGCCCCCCCCGGGCGTGGCCAACCCCATAGGGGGCACTTACCTCGCCCCCACGCTCCCCACCCCCCCCCGCCCGCCCCCAAGCTCACTCAACCCCTCCCACTCCCCCCCACACCCGCCCACACTACTCCTCCCCCCAGCCCCTCCCCAATCCCACCTACCCCCTTATGCATCCCCCCCCCCCACCAACTCCACAACCCTCACCACCACACCACCACCCCCCCCCTAACGGCACCATTAAAGCTACAATACACCCTATTCCTACCAAGAGTATAGCCAATCCACACGAAAATATGCTATACAATACACCAAAGCATACTATTAACTTATAAAACCTGCTGACTTTTAAGGCTAGAATTTGCCCTTTTAACATGTTTTCCATTTGTCTCCTTCTGATGCAGTTGACAAGATAAATGAAACGCAAAGTAAAACTATCACAAATGGTGCAAATACTTAAAAGAACTACTTTAACACTCCCAAAAACACACATCTAATAGCTAAAAAAAACATGAAAGAAAATAGAGATAATAAAAGCTTATATTTCAAAAGCAACAAACAGATTTGAACTTATATTAAACTAACTATATGAAAAGCTAACTTACTCTATCCTAGCTTATTAATCTAGCTTAAACAGACCTAAATGAGAGTTTTAAAACAAACTTTGAAAACCAAAAGGCCACAAGCAGTACTAACTTGTAGTTAGTACTGCTGTGCCAAACACCCCTTTAACTAGACTCAAAACCATTTAGGCTTATGAAAATGCAATCCAAAGCTCAAATCTAAATAACCAGATAATAAACAACTTATAACAGACCTAAAAAGCTAAAAACACTAATCCAATAAGCTGAAATCAATAAGCTACTATCCCGGGGGGGGGGGGGGGGGGGGGGGGGGGGGGGGGGGGGCCCCCCCCAGGGGGGGGGGGGGGGGGGGGGGGGGGGCCCCCCCCCCCCCCCCCCCCCACCCCCCCCCCCCCCCCCCCCCCCCCCAGCCCACAACTACACTTATATTTTTGGTTTTTTATTGATTTTAAGGACAAATTAAACAAAATTAAGATCTAAGCTATATTAACTAAAAACAGATTATCAAATAAGTCTAATAAGCATAATAACACATTAATAAGCACAAATAAGCAACTAGTAAGCTGAAATTAACCAAATGCAATATTTAAGCTAAATAACTTGAATTTTAAAGGGAATTTACCTCTGCCTTAGCTAAACAAAGGCAACTAAGCTCAAAAGCTGTCTACAAGCTCTGGCTTATTGTAAATAAGCCAGTAAAAGTCCATATGAGCTCTTCCAAAGTAAGCTCATCTTCCAAAAGTCAAAAATCCAAATAGCAAGGGTTTTTAAGCTGCTTTTAGAGTTACAGTAGATTAGATGACTTAATTGAGCTCAATTTGAGCTTAGAGACTCAAAGAGCTTGTATGAGCTTATTAGTAGCTTATGAAACAGTAGCATAAACATTTGAGAGTAAAAAAACTTATGATAGTTTATTAAAATAAAACTTATGGTTTCATTAACTAGAAAACTGATTACAATAGGTTGAAACTGGGATTACAATAAACTTTTAAAAACTGAATTAAAACTACATAAGCTATCTTATGAAAATTACATAAGCTAAAGTTCAAAAGCTAAAGAAAACTAGATAAAAAGGATCCTCATGTGTATGAGTGAGTGAGGGCTATATATAGCCTGCCAAAGATGCTTCTAGGTCTTCTAACCTCTCTTGGATCCTGTCCCTTCATTTCTTCCAATGATTGGATCTCAATTAGGGTCCGTTAGATCAAATTTTAACTCACACGGATTGCCAGCGTGGCAATCCGTGATGTGACACTCCTGTGCTTCTTTTGTACTCCTTTTAGTGCAAAAATCTATCCTTAGTGTGTTTTCTTCAATCCACGCGTGTCATTCCCTTTTGGGTATTGGCCAATCACAAAGCTTGGTGACGTATAACTCTACCAAAGTGTACCTTATCACTTGAATTGCTATGCCACGTAGCCAATTTGAATTACCCCTTTGTTTTGACTCGAGGTTAAACGGAGACGATGGGTGAATAGTAGAAACTACTTTTCCCGCGTAACTTTCTTTTTATAAAAAAGGTTGTTTGACTTTTCATTTACCCGGGGTTGACTTCGGGCTTATAAGGGATTTTGGGCCGGGTTTTTGGGATTGGGCTTGGACTTTGTGTTTTGTTATAAGGAGTTAACGGGTGTTAACTCTTATAATTATAAGAGTTAACACCGTTAGGGTTTAGGGATTATTTTTGCAATTTTGGTAAATATGAGGGACTGATTTGGGAATTTTTGATTTTGTCTTTTTATGGTTGACCATTGTTGACCATAGGTTGACTTTTGTTGACCTTTGATAGCATTCTCTCGGCTTTTGCACACTCAATTCCGTTCTCGTGTTCGTGATTGTCCGGTTTTAACCGTTTTCTTGAGATTTTTGTATTATCCGTACCTACACAATCACAAAGACAAAACAAGCAATATTCAAGCGTTTAAAGCACAATTTTGTCTTTTTAGGGCCATTTTTGACATAAAACGGATATGTGTTTTCACACATATCATGTTTACATCAAGAATAATCGATTCTAAAGGAACAAAATTGAATCTCTCCTACGGGAAAATGCAATACCAAAATTTTCTATAGCTATGTAACTTTTAACCCTGAACGTTAGAAAGATTATGACAATAACACCCAAGCAGTTCAACACTTGAAGCGGCGGGTGTCAATGTAGCAGCTAAGGACACTTGAGGTCCGACTTCCATCTTTTACTACCAACTCATACTATACTATAGATAAAGTTTTAGTATACTTCAGTATATTTATATTGTTGTACACTCAGTAAAGACACATTTGCAAAATTACAACAGCCCGTGTAACATATAAATAATTATAACGTTTTATGACAGCCATAATTGTTTCAAATAATCTAAATCAGATGATGTATATATATATATATATATATGTGTGTGTGTGTGTGTGTGTGTGTGTGTGTGTGTGTGGAAAACTAGAAGGGGGGGTTGAATAGTTTACCGCTTTTTAAATTTAAGTTTTATGTATGTTTGTAAAACTTAGATTCGACCTTTTTGTGAATTCAATGCTTGCACAATATGAACAATGTAAGTATATAAAGTAAGGCAAGAGATAAGAGTAAGAACAATCAAACCACAACGCGAGGATTTATAGTGGTTCGGTAACAAAGCACCTCTTCGCCCTACTCCACTCCCCGAGCACCAAACTCGAGAGTTTTCTTCACTATGTCAACAAACTCCCTTATGGCGGAGAAAACCGTACACAATGTTGCTTATATCAATTTCTGACACTAAGCTAGATGTCGAGTTCTAATCTTAGCTAGAACCAATCTATCACAACACAACTTCACGACTTGTTCACCTCTACGAGACTTTCACAACTTCCCGACTTCCTTCATCAAACTTCACAACTTCTTCACAACTCACGACTTCCGTTAAAATTATCACACGACTTCTTCACAAACTACTACGACTTCAACTGCACCACACTACTTATATCACAACTACCTAACACTACTTGGTAAGATCACAACGATCTAACTATACTTACAAAGATCACCAAGATCTAGCTACTACACACAACTACAAGATATACAATTGATTTACAAATATGTGATATGAATGCAACAAGATTGCTATGCACACTAAGGTGTAATACTTCTTCACTTGATGATGGAAGTATTCTTCTCTTGCACTTGAGGAATATAGCTTGGATCACTTGGAAACAAAGCTTTATGATTAAATGATCAAAGGATTTTAGAGAGGATAAGTGGGCTGTTTTGAGCAGAAAGAATGAGTGCAAAAGGTGAGAAAAATATTGGAGAATAGTCCAGTATTTATAGGACAAAAAGGAGGAGCGGGGTCTATGGCCGGCCCCCTTAAATAGGGTGTCGGCCCCCTTATAATTAAGGGGGCCGCCCCTTTCAGACGCTCCTCTTTTTTGTCCTATTCAGGGGAGGTGTTTACTGGACCATTTCTAGCCGTTTTAGGTCTGAAAATTTGAAATTCAAAATGTTTATTTTGAATAAAACATTTCTTTTAAATGTAAAAAATGTTTTGTGATGTTTATAAAAAGTTTACAACATTTTATAAAAGTTTCCTTTGATCATAAAATGCATCAAGCATTTGTTTATTCATACCTTGGAGTGATATAAGTTTGAAATGAATATTTACTACTAAATACTTGTTTACGTTTAATTTTACGTTGAACGTTTTTATATTTTGTGATTATCAAAACGTAAAGATGTGAAAAAAATATTATTAATGTTTTTAGGCATTATATTTTATCAACAATCTCCCCCTTTTTGATGATTACAAAATTTAAACTCATTAAATGTAAAATTATTTTTAAACAAGTATTTAGTGAGTTTTATGTCATTTCTCCCCTTTTTTGTAGAATCAAAAAGGCATCGTCGAGAATTGCTAGTAAAATCGACGGAACAAATGCTCGACCCTTGATGGTGCTCCCACTCGTTCGTGGAGCACCAAGGAATCGAGCTAATGTTTCTTGGCTACAAAGAAAATGGTTTAGAACAAAACAAATATATCTAACATGTAGGCAAGGAAGAAAAATATGAAAACAACCAACAATGATCATAGATCATTAAAAGTAAAGTAGTGTCCTGTAACACACTCCATGCATTATAAGGAAAGATAAGCAAGCTATACATACATGAAAATTAAAAGTACAAAATTTCGTATAACTAGTAAAGCTCCATAGGACTTGGACTGCAAAATGTAAGGGGTCAATATTTAAGAGACCTAAACATAAGACATGTTTAGTTTGGGGAGATGTGGAGGTGGTGTGATGATGATAGTGGTTGTGAGAGCATTGTTCAATATATGAAAACAAAAAAGTGAAGGTCCTCACTTAACCCGAAAATGAGTTCGAAATGTGGATAACAACAAAAGGCATGAGTTAGCATGTGCTTCAAGGAAATTCCAAGGGATGGGATGTGCAATGATAGGTGGTGAAGGTGATGGAGTATCAAATTGGACATCAAGTGGGGTATTTGGGGAAAGAGTGAGAGTGATGTCCATTGATGCATTATCTTGAGTTGGAGGTGGTGGAGAAACTCTTGGGCGGAAGGAGAAGTTGATGGATTCAGTAACCCATTAGGTGAGGGTGAAGTTAGATGATGTTGGTGATTTGGGTAGTAATCAATGAAGAATGGAACGAAGTGTCTTTTGTTGATAGGTGTTTTGGGAGGGTAGCAATAGGACACTAGGTGATGAAGTTTGGATGTTTGGGGGTGAATGGAAGTTTTTGTGTATCTTGGGTTAAATCCACAAACAATTGTTATTGGTGGATATGATGTTGATATTTTGGTCTCTTGGAGACCATTGGAAGTGGAAGGCTACCTATGGAGGCGCATGAATATATTGGTTGTTTGATGATGGAGTGAATAGATGGGAATTGTGATTATGCATTAATGGGGGGAATTTATAGGAACAGATTTGTTTAAAAATGAAAGATGATTTGTTTAGGGAAATCTCCAAATGTAGATCAAAAGCATTTCTGGGTAAAGATAGCTGATACTAGGTAAAAGAAGGCAAAAAGCAGTGAGAAATACTGTTTTACCCGTGAAGGGCTATCCAGGCTGCGTCCCCTTAAATAGGGGGCGGTCCACTTAAAATTAAGGGGGCCGAGCATTGTAAATTAAGGGGGCCGCCCACAGTTAGTCCCATTTTTCACAGAAAAACTATTTTTTCTCAGATTTCTTGTGAGGGTATTTTTGTTTTTGGTGGTTTATTTTGGGGCCAGCAAGCCTATAGAGTTTTATAAGCATAATTTAAATCTTATAGACATAAAATAAACACATTAAAATCATAAACCAAAATGGCAAACTAGTTGATTTAATAAAACAACCAAAGGTTTAAGGCATCATATCAAATAAGTACCTAAAAGATAACCAACATATAAGTCTTTTTCCGAATAAAATCGGATGGACATACCACACAAGTTGTTAATAAACATATACATAATCAAGTTAAAAAATGTCTTAACTAGCATTTAGCCATCTAGTTCAACTCACTCCTACCTGTCTTCATTCTTCTTTCTTGCTAAACACTTTTCCACTTCCTTTTAGTGCCTTTCACAATACATGAAACGCTCCGCGCATCTCCGATGCTTTCTTGCGTTTGGTTGCAGCAAAGTGTGGTTTTCCGTTCAAAGAGAAGTTCATCGGTTTGTTCGGAAGGGGAAGGCATTTCATAGTTTTAATAGTTGAGTGGATCAAGAGAGTTAAGATAGGTGGTAGGAGATAGACACTGGTATTACATGCACGAGAAGTTTCGGACATCACATCATCATCAATGTTGATGATGCGCCGTGATGAATGAGAAGATGAGGATGAGACGGAATGGCGTGCCTTGCCACGATCACTTAGAGGTCTCTGAGTTTGTTTAAGAGCAAGAGGACGTGGTCGTCGAGTTTGTTTTAGGGCAAGAGGACGCATGACTCTCTCAACAATGTTATAGATGCCATTATCAATATGAGGATATGTTTCCATGACGTGTCGATAAAGACGAGTAAGAAACATGTCATACAGAAGATTTGTAGTTAGAGTATCTCTAGCACATTGGATTCTTTTGACGAAGAAATAAGCAAGATTGTATTGTTCCTCGGTAACAACACAATACAACATATGAGCAAGAGAATTGGGGAGACGATCCCGATGTCCTCCTAGTCCGAACGCATTCTCTCAAATGAGTTCTTCCCATTGCTTCATGTCGGGGCTTAATTCTTTGGTGAGAATTTGATTTGGATTGAGAGAGACCGTTTGACTTTTGATGATACGGTCTACCACGACACGTTCCAATTCAAGAAGTCGACGAATGTCGTCGGGAGTAGGAAGTTCGGTGTAATATGGTCCCTCAGTTTCTTGAGAATACTCAAGGGATGCAAGGTCCCATTCATTTGTAAAAATGGCTTGACCATTGTGTGGAATTTTAAGGATTTGACCGAATTGAGCGAGAGTAAGAGTTATGGATTCGTGTTGAATCATAAAAGAGATAACAAGATAGCCATATTCATTGGTTTGTACCATGACTTGACTACAGAAGTCTAGAATGAATCTTGGAACAATCGGTTAGTTGATTTGAAAGAGACAATTGAAACGAATGTAAGTAAAAAGACGCTCGATGTTGTTGGATTTGTAGTAGGCTTGATCAACAACACGACCGTCGTGAATGTTGCGGTATTTAATAGGTTTGTAGAATTGGGCAATGGTAAGGGAGATGCTAGGAATTTTGGATACTTTTGGTATGTATGATTTAGTGAGAGATATATTGGTTGTAGTAGCTTTCGGCATTTTGTCACCTAAACAAGTTATCAACAACATAAAATCTTATATATAAAAAAAATATAATAAGGAAAATAAAGTTTTGAAAAGTGATAAATGTGGGACAAGGATTACTTCGACTAGAAGTGATCCTTAATTGTTCCTTAATTATTTTTGGACTTAATCTCGGATGTCGAAAAATATATAATTAGTTAATATATTTTCAACATCAGAGACCATGAACCAAACACTCCTATTAACAAGAAATTTGTTTAAGCTTGTCAAAAACCAATGTCAAAAGTAAGATCATGTTTTTTTTGACAAGTATAAGTTTATTATTTTTAATTGATAAAAGTTAAGTGGTTTTTTGTTTTATTCAAAAATCGTAATGTTTTTTTTTTTTTTTTTTTTTTTGTTTTTTTTTTTTTGGTTTTAAGGTTGGGGCCAATCGCACCCTAATTTATTTCATACTAATCGCGAAAATATATCAACATATATACAATTATATATCTTGTGACTATACAAGCGAGTTAAATTGTTTACACAAGAGACAAAACTATGGTGTATTGTCATTTCGACTCTAAAAGGTAATCCTAGAAAACTAACAAACACCCCCTTTATTTTTGATAACACATTTTATTCAATTGATTCAAAAGTATACATTTAGGAAAGTACGTTTTGATGACAAAGGAATGTTGCTTAACCCAAAATATTTTTGGGCATGAATTAACAATGTATGATGGACAAAGTAATGTTGTTTTACCATGTTTTTGGCATGAATCAACAATGTATAAACTTTGTTTTAAGATTAGAAAATTATGTATGTATATTTATGAAATAATTTAGTGTTCCTATGACTATGGGTATCATTATAGTTATGGAAATCCTAAGCTAAAATAAAAAGTATGAAAATGATGAAGAACACCCAATTTTGATTGAAAGCAAAATTGGATGAAATCAAATGAAAAGAAAGATGAAAAACTTATAATAGATGTTGTTGATCGATTAGTTAGTGATTACCCCTTGCGAATTTTGGTTAATTGGATGATTTAAAGTTTGATTTTTGAAGGTTTTGGTGAAAATGGTTCGTTCACAGCAGGTGGAAGAGGAAAAAAGAAAAAAAATTGTGTTTGGCTATGTATTTTCGACTGAAAAGGGGTTGTTTGTTTTTCTAGTGGCCGGTCCCCTTAAATAATTAAGGGGGCCGCCCAATTTACACGGCCGGTTTTTGTGAGAATAAATATTGACAATTTTTAATTAACTCTTTGTTTAATTAAAAATTTTCTTTGACTATTTCAGACGAGATAATCAAGATGTCAATTTGAGAGGTGATTAAGGGATGAGTTTTCTTGCAAGGAGGAGGAATTAATTTCCTTGAAAGGAAAATTAATTGATTTGATTTGAGACGAGACGAGAATGGATAGTGAAAATAATGAAAT
>BQNB010160517.1:0-11702 GCA_026074375.1 Tanacetum coccineum | reverse complement strand
ATGGGTTATGACCATGAGGTTGGTTGTAGCTTAAGTTTTTAAGCTCACATAAGCTGTTTTTAAAAGCTTTTCAGTTTTTAAATTGCTCTCCAAAGTTTTTAAATCCATTTTTATAACTGTGAGATTTTTGAATAACCCACAAGTGCTTATTTGATTAAGCACTTGTGGTTTGAGTTTAAGCATCAAAAAGTGTGTGTTTAGTGTGCCTAAACAAGGCTGTTAAAAAGCTTTTGGTCCCTTGACTTTATAAGTCAAAACTCACCAAGTGTCCATTGTCACAGTTTGTAAAAAGCCAAGAGACTTTTTTTTCACAGCAAAAAATAAGCAAGTAGAAATGCTTTTTACAAGTTCAAAATTGGTGCACAAGTCCCTTAGATAGAGTACTCAATCTGTTTAAGCTTGTTTTTGCTTTGAGAGCTTATTTGACAGCTTAAAATAAGCTGTCAAATAAGCCCTTGTACTTTGCCTTAAAGTTCCCCTGGTGCAAAAGGGGAACTTTAAGCTCATTGTTCTTAGCCTTTAAGCCAAGTTAAGCCCAAGTATTTGGCTTATTCTGAGAGCTTATAAGCTCTTTAACAAGTTTTCAAAGTTTCAGCCCTTGATAAGCTCATTTGGTTGCTTATTTTTAAGCCCAAAGATACCCTTTGGCTGTTTACACCAACAGTACTAACACCCAAGTTAGTACTGTTGTGGGGTTTAAGCCACATTCTGGCTTATTGAGCTTATTCCATAAGCTCAAATTGCTTCCTCATAGCATTTTAAGTTAGTTTAAATAGTTGTCAAGCTTATTTTTTCCTTTTTCTAGCTTATTTGCCCAAGTAACTTAGTAAAATTTTAGCTTTTAGGCTTATTTCATGTTTCTGTCACTTAAGCCCTTTTCCACAGCTTATTAGTTTAGCTTTTCCTTTCCTTTTTAGCTTATTTAAGTTAGTTTAATTCCCTTAGCTTATTTTAAACCTTAGCTTAGTTTATTAGACCATAAGTAGCAAAAAGACTTAGCTTTTTTAGCTTTTAAGCCATTTAAGCTTGCTGTCAACTTTAAGCTTATTTTCTAGCTTATTCTGTGGTCAAAAGTTGAAAGTCCTTTTGTTAATGTTGTAGAGAATAAGCTGTTTAACAACTTTCATGTTTTAAGTTTTTGCTAAATCTCACTTTTTAATAAGCTAAAAAATAAGCCAAGCGTAGGGTCTGTTTTGTCACTTTTTCATAGTGTAGGGTTACCTATTTTCATTGTAGTGTAAATTCTAGAAATTTTGCCCGCCTACCTTTTAGTTTCATTTCTTACAATTTCTACCCTAGAGTTTTAAAAAAAAAAAAAAAAAGGGGAAGATACTTGGTCCGGGTGAGCAAGACTCGAACCCGGGACCAAGCAATACATCCCCTTTATCCCACACACACTTAACCACTGCGCCCTTGGGTCTTTTTCGTTATAGACTCAAGGGACTTTGGTTTTATACAAGTTTTGCCCTCATAAGCCCATAAGCTGTGTAAGCTTATTTCGGGGCTTATTGTATAAGCTGGTGGGTGTTTGTTATTTTTCGTAGGTAACTTATAGTGTCTAGTATTTTGTGTAAATTTTTCAGAATTTTTTGTAAACGTTTAATATTTTTTATAATTTAATTTAGTTAAAAGTTTATTTAATTCATAATAAATACAAAAATTATCAAAAAAATATTTTGCTTTTTTAGAAAATTTTCTTTTGTCATCTAGTTTGTAGGAAAAATATAAAAATTTTCGTAGGGTCATTTTTATAACTTTTCATCGTTTAAAGAACGGGTCCGGGTACGGGATTTTGTTTTGACTCGTTTTTGGGTCAAACGAACTCCGTTTTCGGTCTAGTCTTTTTCATTCTTCGTTATTTGACCCGTAGAGTAGTTTAGAAGTGAAAAATTTTCCGTAGGGTTATTTTTAAAGATTTTAGGTTTTCCCCCTTTTGTACGGGATTCGGGGTCTCGTTTTCTAGTTTAATTTCGTAATTTCTAGGTTTTTCTTAAACGTTTTAGTCCGTTATTGTTTAATTTGACTTTTTCAACTTCCCAAACTCATTCCTTCCTTCAAACTCAAATCTTCGATCGTATCGATTTACCATTCCAGCCTCGTTGGGGATTTACGACCCGGGAAAGCTCTATACTACTTCTCGGTATCATTGATTGTTGGTTTTTACACTTCTTTATATATTTTATATTTTGTTATATATTATATATATTTACGGTGTGAATCCGGCACGGTCATGTCTCAACCTCTAGGCTTTATAGATCCTAAGTTTCCAAAGAAGGTCTACAAGGTTGTAAAGGTTCTGTATGGTTTACATCAAGCTCCCAACGCTTGGTATGCTACTTTATCTGCTTTCTTGGAGAAAAGTAGATACAGAAGAGGAACCATAGACAAGACTCTGTTTATAAAGAGGGACAAAAAGGATATCATGCTGGTACAAGTATATGTAGATGATATTATTTTTGGTTCTACAAAGAAGTCTTGGTGTGATGAGTTTGAGGCATTAATGAAGAGCAGGTTCTAGATGAGTTCTATGGGTGAACTCACCTTCTTTCTTGCCGAGATCCTGAAGAAGTTTGATTTTATGAGTGTACAGACTGCTAGTACTCCAATTGAGACCCAGAAGCCTTTGGTCAAGGATGAAGAAGCTGCTAATGTAGATGTACATCTTTATAGATCCATGATAGGTTCTTTAATGTACTTGACTGCTTCTAGACCTGATATTATGCTTGCAGTCTATTCTTTTTCTAGGTTTCAGGTTACTCCAAAGACTTCACATCTTCATGCTGTGAAAAGGATCTTTAGGTATCTCAAAGGCAAACCAAAATTGGGTCTTTGGCATCCTAGAGTGTCAGCCTTTAACCTGGAAGCCTACTAAGATAGTGACTATGCTGGCGTAAATCTTAACAGGAAATCCACAACAGGAGGTTGTCAATTTCTTGGCAGGAGACTTATTTCATGGCAGTGCAAGAAGCAAACAATTGTGGCTACTTCTACTACAGAGGCCGAGTATGTTGATGCTGCCAACTGCTATAGGCAAGTATTATGGATTCAAAACCAAATGTTAGACTATGGGTTTATTTTTTTAAACACAAAGATCTACATTGATAATGAAAGCACAATATGCATAGTAAAGATCTAATGTTTCATTCTAAAACAAAGCATATTGAGATTAGGCACCATTTCATTAGGGATGCTTATGAGAAGAAACTTATCCAGGTGCTGAAGATTCACACTGATGACAATGTGGCTGATCTTTTAACTAAAGCTTTTGATGTTAGCAGGTTCAATCTCTTGATTGTTAACATTGGAATGCTTAACCTATAGTTGCATTAGTTCAAGAGAGGCAAGATGGTGTAATTTAGAGTTAGTAGTGTTTGAAGTTGATAGCTAAGTCTGCAAGTGATAGTGCTTATGATCTGCTTAGATTCATTTAAAAGCAGATTGATGAAGCTAGAAGCTATGATGGAGGAGAGAAGGATCTTTAAGTGTTGGTTTCATCACCACACAACAAATGGTCATCAATTTACCATGTCTAACAGACATCAAGAACTGGCTAGTCTAGAGCAAACGACTTCTGGTAAAGACTTCTCAAATCCGTTAATGGTTGATAGTTTGCCAAAAACTATATGGTTCTCAACTCACCATGCTTCACAGTAAAGAGTTGGCTAGTCTAAAGCAAATAGCTCTTGGTAAAGACTTCTCAAATCCGTTAATGGTTGATAGTTTGCCTAAAACTATATGGTTATTAGTGCATCATGTTGTTGCAATGAAGCATTGGCTATTCCAGAGCAAACGGCTACTGGTAAAGAAATATCAAATCCGTTTATGGCTAACTGTTTGCCAAAAACTGCTAGGCTAACCTAGTTGGTGTTGCTAAGTTGCTAAGATGCTGTGATGATGAACAAGACTAGAAGCTAAAGAATTTCAAGATTACAAAGTAACAAAAGAGCTCAAGTTCATCAAAGAGAAGATTAAAGAGTAGCTGTGTGTTTGGATACATCCTCCAGGTGTTCAAGAAGCTCAAACTGAAGAAACATGAAGGTTAACAAGTGAACATCATGTTTAGGGGAGGATTGTTCGGAATTATGTTTTCTTGAGTTAGTACTGTTAGTGTTAGTTAGTTAGTACTGCTAGTACATCTGTTAATACTAGTAGTAGAGTTAGTACTGTTAGTAGTAAGTTAGTACTGCTAGCATATATAGATAGTACTTCTTAAGTGATATGCATGAGATATATTAGGAATAGATATGCATGATCACTTAACGCGTTTTTTAAGCCCATTAGGGTTTCCTTGATGTATAAAAGGAACCCTGCGACACTAGTTACATATAAGAGTTTTTCACAAATATCCATAGTTAGTAATCTATAACCTAGCAGATTAATAGTAATCAAAAGTTCTGTTTTATTCATTGTTCTTCTTAGCAATATAAGTTAGTTTCTGCATAACTCATATTGTTCATAGTCATTGTTTCTCTTGTAGTTAGTTTGGATCTATCCAGATTAGCTACCACCCTTAACAGGCTAGAAAGATCTTATCAGACCGGGATCTACAATTCAGGATCTTGCTAATCTTTTGTTTCGACTAACATGACAACCCTTCTTTATGTTAGCTTATGTTAGCTGCAATCCGATAATTGTTTTGGACTATGTACTGAAATTTCTAATACAAATATCGCAGCAGCGAAGCGCGGGTTTTTAAAACTTGTTTTATATAATAAAACAAGTGTTAGAGTTATGTTTTCTGATTATTTTAATATTAAAAAGAAAATTAAATAATTAAAAACTCAATTGCATATTAAATGAAAACAATTAAGGATATGAAAATAATTCTACTTGCACACTTTTCTATGAAAGATATGTGAAATGTCATAAAACTCATGTAACTCGATCACTTTTGTGGAAACCTTCATCCAAGGTATTAAATATTGTGCTAAACACTATACCATTAAACCAAACAATTATTTTATCTATGATTGTATTATTTGAATTCAAAAGGTTCAAAGCAAACGCACCAGCCCTTACTATAGACGTGGAAAATGTTTTGCAAAAAAATATTTTATTAAATATAGGTAGGAACCTGGCCTGTTTAAAATAAAGAAATTGATTTATTGAAATGAATTCAATGAAATATGTACACGGAAATTCGGATATTAGGTCACTTTTATTTTCTAACAAAACAAAAATGATACCAAAAAACGTGCATCCCACTCAACATATACCACTTCCTACTATTTTTATATACTTCATTCCTATCACTACTTTGTATCATACCAAGTCATTTAATTTCATGGCTGGCTAAAATAAACCACCACGGCCACCACCACCTCCTCCGTCATCATCTCGGTCACCTTCTCGGTCACCGAGAGTATCCCTTCAACCATCATCCCATAGAAAAAACCCTATAAAATCTAACAAAATCTTCCATCATTTACGTTCAGTTTTTCATTCATTTCCCATCATAACTCCTGAAGTATGTAAATTCCCTATGTCCCTTCACAATAACCAACATGATAACCACAATATTCATGGTGGGATGTGAATGACTGGGACCCTTTTCGGGTATAGGAAAACGCGTATCAACCTTGCTATCCAAAAAAACCCTAGGTGTTTATCTGTTCTTTTGCTAGAACTTTTGATTCCAACAAGGAAGATTTTGCAAGAAATGGTGTTAGGGCTTGTTAGAATAGCGATGGAGTGTTAGAAACGAGGTGGTAAGACTAAGCTTGTTGATGAGCCGATATGGACTATGTATTGTAATGGTAAGAAAATAGGGTACGACGTTAAAAGAGAACCTACAGATGATGATTTGTATGTTATGCAATTGCTTCATGCAATATCTATAGGGGCTGGAGTACTTCCAGCCTCCGGTAGTGACAGTAACAACAATAGTGATAAGTATGTAATCGCTGATACTACTAAAACTGTTCATCATCAGATGGAGAATTAACGTACATGCATGCACATTTTGAACATGTGATTGGATCAAAGGACTCCGAGACATATTACATGATGAATCCGGATGGTAATAGTGGTCTGGAATTAAGTATATTCTTTGTGCGATTTTGAATTGTTTTTTAAGTAGATTACTCGAGTTGTAATTTTTTAAAGTTCTCAAGTAAGAGTAGATGTGATTATACAAAATGTTTGATATTGATTAAATCTCTTTATTTCAATATTACTTGTTAATGTGAGTAATTGATCCATCCAATTTAATTATGTTTATGCATATATGATTAGTAGGCCTTTAAAACCAACCATTGTCATTATCATCATCACTACTAGAAAATGTGTCATTAGCAATAACATAATTTTTATGCAACATATAAAAATAGCAACTAACACTAATTGATGCTAACTCAACCGATGCTAATTTGAGAATGTAACAAAATTGCTTAATGGTTGCTAAATTAACAACAAATATTTATGGTCATTTGTAGAAATATCAATTAATTTTTGTGTTGCTAAAAAAATTGCAATGTTGACAGCAATTTCCTTTCTAAAATTAGATGCTAAATGCACAATTTAGCAACGATTTATCTATTGCTGTTAAATAATTGTTGCTAATGGCATTTTTTCTAGTAGTACATGAAATCGTTAATTAACATCTACGTGCTTTCATTGATCTCTACCATATACTAGACCCACATTAGTAGTGCCTTTTAGATACCTTAAAGTCCACTTCACTTCTTCCTAGTGGTTCTTCCTTAGATTCGCCAACTCACAATGCTAACATCATATGCAATATCTAGTGTAACATCCACTTGTTTCTAGAGAGATTCACATGTGTTGACTCCGTGCTATCTAAACGGATAGTCGCCCTAGGATTAGTCGGCTCATAATGTTAGATCGGGAACTTGGGTTACCAAAGAAATCAAGTACATTAAACAATCTACAACATTTGCATGCTCTATACGAGACCTTACTCATTCTTTCCACTACCTAGTCACTCGACGAACAATCCTTCAAAGATACCTTGAAGTGTGCTCTGAATGGCATAGAGACAAACTTGTCATTATCCACCTTGAAGTTATTCATAATTTTTTGCACTTATCCCGACTAATACACCACCAGGCCTAAAAATCTTAATACCAAGTATCTTCCTTGCTGTACTAAGCACCTTCAATTTAAAGTCTTTGCACAATAGCCCCTTGTATATTCGATTTAAGACTTCATTTTACATTGTGTAAATTGTTTACTCAAGATTACCGTGCAAAAACAATGTCTTCACATCAAGTTGTTCAAACTAAAAATCTTCACAAGCAGTTAATGAGAGAATCACCTAATAGATGTATGTCGAACCATAGGTAAAAATACCTCATTGTAGTTAATCCTTACTCGTTATGTAAACCCTTAATCTACCAGCCTCACCTTGTACCTTGGTTTATGAACGGCTTCAACCTCTTCTTTAATCTTATACAACCACTTGTAGATTACGAGCTTTTCATCAAGTGATTGATCGAATAGCTCCCAAGTATGAATCTTCTTTAAATAACTCATCTTACTTATGTGTATCATCTTACTCAAAAATAGAAAATGCATAAGCCATCGTATCAACTTCTTCCTTCGTACATCATCCATATACTTTGCAAGTATATTATTTGTTCTCTTAGATCTATCGCACAAAAGAACATAGTTGTCTAGATTTTGTTATTGAGGCATTGCATCTTCTACATCTTCATATTGTCTCTCATCTTTATTCTCTAGATTTTTCCCAATATGAGGACGCACAGTTGGTTGACCCTACTACCATGAAGTTCCACCTCAAACACAACACATATGCAACACTAACACCATTGAGAGTATTGTTTTACACAATGATCTGATTAAACACCACATCCCTACTTATGATTATATTCGGTTTAACATAATCTAACCTCTATAATCTATATCCCTTCATAACATTAAGATACCCAAATATATGCATTTTATAATTCTAATCTTGAGCTTCCCCTGATTTATGTGTGAATAAGCAACATAATGAAATTTCCTCAACATCTTGTAATTTACTGGATTTCATGACCATAAATTCATAAGTGTTTTCTTCTAAAATGTTATAGATGGAGACTTATAAATAAGATATGTTTCCATCACCGTTGTTTCAGGCCCAGAACGAATCTCGCAAACCAAACTAAATCAATAAACACCTAACCTTGTTTAAGACAGTCCTATTCACTCGTTGAGCTAGACCATTTTGTTATGAAGTTCCTGCAACGTTTGTTAAAGGTCTTGTTGTACCGCTCTCCTTGTACAAGTCATTGAATTCATGATTACAAAACTCTAAACCATTATCAGTTTGTAGTTTCTTCAGCTTACTACATGTCTAGTTTTCCACCAACTGCTTTCACTCTTTGAACTTGTTAAATGCCTCATTATTGTGTATAAGAAAAGGAACACAAACCCTATTGAATAATCATCAACAATCAATAAGAAGTACTAGGAACCACTTAAAGGTTCCATCAGAGAGGGACCCTAGAGATCCGCATCGAAATAGTTATTAAATCCCTCTATCGTGTAATGAGATCAACTAAAACTTACCCTTGTCAATTTTCCCAAAACATAATTTTCCATAGAATTCGAGCTTACCTAGACCTTTCTATACCAATACATCCCGTCTTTTTAGTTCATGAAAGCTTGGTTCAATAATGTGACCCAATCGTTAATGCCATGCTTGTGCAAGACTCTCCTTTTCTTATATATCAACACTAGCTTCACCAGAATCAACCCAGTCATCCAAGGAGCAACATAATTTTCATTTACAATTCTTGACGGCATAGCCCTGTCGATTCAGAGTGCCTAAGGATATCAAATTTCTCTTCACTTAGGGAATGTAACGCACATTGTCAAACATAAACATAAACCAACTTTTATTTGTACTATCACCTTTCCTGTCCTCATAATGGAACATGCTCTGTTATCACCGAGCAAAACTATATCACCATTAAACTTCTTAGAATCAAATAAGAAGTCCCTCCCAGGCGTCATGTGGTAGGAACGAACAAAGTTTATGATCCGCGCTGAGAACCTTTCCTCAACCAACAGAGTCCTTGATTAGTCTTTTGTGATAGGAACCAACAGAGTCCATGTAGAATGTGAACAACTTCTTCTTCTACAATCATAATTTATTGGCTATAGACTTTGTCATATATAAACTTTCCAACTTTAACCAAACTCCATCATCATAATTTTCTTTGTTGACTTCTCCTAGCACCTTGTTATCCAAGCACAAGAGTAAGGCACAATTTGCTTTCTTCTAGACATACGTCTTCAACACCGTAGTTTTTAAGCATCCGCCATGATTTCTAAGAAGGGATCTAACGCAGCCTCCCAACCATGTCGAATTAATAGACACCACATCTTTACACGACACAATCCAAAGCTATTAGATCGGTCAGATTTTTTAACGTCAAACTTCGCTATCAACGACATGTTATTTAATCTTTTTGTTATTTTAGTAAGACCTTCTTGCAAAATCAATTATTTAAACAGACCTTCTTGCAAAATCAATTATTTAAACAGACCTCAAACTTGTATTTTAAATCAAGCACTAATCGTAAATCCAAAAGAGCTCGATAATGTCTTGACACACAAGAAACTTAAAACCAAATAACAAACTATCACTATATAGTTTTCCTTTTATTCTTTATAGAAAACTAGATAACATCAACCTGAAGTTATTATGTATACTAAAAATAAGTACTCAAAAGACTATAATACCCTTTTCAACTTATATGTAGTATTCTTTACGTGCAATTTAAATTTGTCTTCTTCTTATTCGTTATAAAACATGCAACTCCAGAGAACCAAGCCTTGAAACCTCGATTGAACTTGGCACCTAAAATTAACATAAAACCTCGAACTAGAAATCAAATTTTAATGACCAAAAACACCATAGCTCTTGATACCACTTGTTGGACAATTACAACAATAATCCCAAGATCGATATGCGAAAACACTAGATCAAAGGTTTGTAAGTCGACCACAAGTAGCCAGGGACGGACCTACATGGAAGCCGGGTGTTGCGCTGGCCAAACCTAATTTTGTGTACGAAGTGTAACTTTTTTCAAAAGAATGTCGTTTTTTTATTTTTGGGTAAAAGTATTCCTCAGTAAATTGATTACTTCAAAAAATGAATTAGTTAAAAGGATGTGGGTGAATCCCACATCTTAGCTCGAAGCATAGGCAAACTACTTCGATAAGAAAGGTACAATTATGACTAGATTACAAATGACTCAACATAAAATCAAAATAATCTATTTCTTCTTCCGACCACGTACCTTGATATCTAAATTATCACATATAGTCTGTATGTTATCAGGAATTTCCTGACTTTCATACATATCATCATCATAAGGTTCGTATTCATCATGAACTACTATATCCCTCCATTGTTCCAACAAGCTCTTTGGGCCAAACCAACCCCCATCAATTTATATCTAGATAACTTGTAGGTTCATTATCAACTGGTTTAACTTCATCCTTGCTACCTGTATTAGCCAAATAATCAGCCGTCTCAAGAGATTTCCCATCATCATTCATAAACACAAATTTACCCTTTATTATTTATTTTTCAAATACATTAATCTTTTCTACTAGAGAGGTAGAGCTTTTCCCATCCTCTTGAGTACCAGAAGTAGTACCCTTACAACCCGTTGCTACTTCCTCAATAACCGGATTTTCAACATTTAAAGCCTCAAATGAGTTACTAAGAGAAACAAGATTGACATCATCTGACATACCTTTATTGTATAGTGACTTAGTGCAATCTTTATTGTAACATGATGTTGAATCCTTATTCATACCAACAAAAGGAGTCGTCTTTGGAGAGTTACTCGTCCCTTTGACTGATTGCATTTCTTTAGGATGATAAAGAGTTTTTTGCTCCCCTGAAACCGGTTTGAAGTTTTTGCCTCCATTGTTACCACCTGATTTCTTTTGTTTCATTTCAATAAAATGTTTATCATTAGCCCTAGAAGTTTGACCCTTACCTTTATCCTTCATATTCACCACTCATTTAGGAGCTTTTAGAGTGAGTAGCCAAATATTAAGAACGTACTGCAACGAGGAAGGTCCCATTCGTATTCAACATGAATGGTTTATTTCATATATCCAGTTCCTTTAATGTTTGGAACAACCATTATAAGATTATCGCTACAATAATTACAAGCATTAATTTCAATCAAAATTCTTGCCTAGCTGCTTCGCCCCCATGATTCTAAACACGTAGAGTTCATATATGAGTCTAACATGATTAGGGTACCTATTTTCATGGTTATCAACCTTAAACCATCCGATGTGTAAGCAACCAACGAGACATCATGAAATTTCACCCAAACAAGAATACGCAACAATTCTTTTTTAAGAAGGCTTAGGGAGGGCGACCATTTGTTAAGAAAAATAAGGATTCCATAAATCATCCTACGATCATCTTGAAGAATCGAATCAACGCCCTTGATAGACGAGAATTTAAAGAGGAAAAAACCTTTCACCATGATTACTTTCTTTAGTTCATTCTTTTCCCAATTGTTGCGCTTAAACCATTTCACAACAAAAAAGCAAGCCTTTTACCAATAAAGTAACCATAAAGCGAATTCTTCATTTTATCATTTACCTCATGAACTGAAGCCAAAGGTAACTAAACGTCATAATTGGCACCATTTGGTGTTAGGATTCTAAAAACTATTTATTATTCTAAATTAATTGGTCTT
>BQNB010160516.1:4403-14789 GCA_026074375.1 Tanacetum coccineum | reverse complement strand
CGAACTAGGAGGTTTGTTAAAAAATAAGGCTCATCTATTAGCAAGGGGATATCGTCAGGAAGAAGGCATACACTTTGAGGAATCTTTTGCTCCAGTTGTACGACTTGAGGTCATCCATATCGTTATTGCATTCGCTGCTCATATGAACATGGTCGTCTACCAAATGGATGTGAAGACCGCGTTCTTAAATGGCATTTTATGTAAGAAGGTGTATGTTAGCCAACCAGATAGGTTTGTAGATCTAAAGAATCCCAATCATGTGTATAAGCTAAAGAAGGCTGTTTATGGGTTGAAACAAGCTCCACATGCTTGGTATGATTTGCTCTCCTCATTTCTACTCTCCTAGAAGTTCACCAAAGGCATCGTCGACCTAACATTGTTTGTCAGATGTAAAGGCAAGGACATATTATTGGTACAAATTTATGTTGATTATATTATCTTTGCTTCCACTAAACCTGATCTTTTTGAAACGTTTTAAAAAATAATGTGTTTAAAATTCAAGATGTCGAGGATGGGCAAACTATCATTTTTCTTAGGACTATAGATTTCTCAGAGTCTTAGAGGCATCTTTTTAAATCAATCTAAATATGCTATAGAATCGATTAAAAAGTATGGTATGGAAACCTGTGAACTAGCAGATACTCCAATGGTGGAGAAATCCAAATTGGATGAAGATCCACAAGGGAAAGCCGTTGATCCTACACGTTATCGTGGAATAATTGACATCCTTATGTATCTCACTGCCAGTAGACCTGACCTTGTATTTGTTGTGTGCATGTGTGCCCGGTATCAGGCAAAGCCTATCGAAAAGCACTTACATGCGCTTAAGCGAATCTTTTGATATCTACGAGGAACCATTAATATGGGTCTGTGGTATCCGAAAGATTCTTGCATTGCTCTAACAGCTTTTGCAGATGCTGACCATGCGGGTTGCCAAGATACCAGAAAAAGTACGTCTGGAAGTATGCAGCTGTTAGGTGAAAGATTGGTGAGCTGGTCGTCAAAGAAACAGAAGTGCACCGCCATATCCAGTACAAAAGCTGAATACATTGCCTTGTCAGGATGTTGTGCTCAAATACTTTAGATGCGTTCATAATTAACTAACTATGGCCTTAGGTTCAACAAGATACCTCTGTACTGCAATAATAAAAGTGCCATTTCTTTATTTTGCAACAACGTCCAACACTCCCGATCCAAGCATATAGACATCAGACATCACTTTATCAAGGAGCAAGTGGAGAACGGGGTGGTTGAGCTGTATTTTTTCAGAACATAGTATCAACTGGCAGACATCTTCACCAAGCCTTTAGCATGAGAACGACTGGAATTTCTCATCAAAAAGCTTGGAATGCAAAGCATGACCCCGAAGACTCTGAAAATGCTGGCAGACGAAGAGGAAGAGTAATGGTGGTATTCTTTTCACATATCCTCTGTATCATATGCATATAAGAAAATCAGAAAAACCCGAAAAGATTTTTTCATTTTATATAAACTTTTCAAAAAGAAAATACAAAATTAAAAAATTAGAAAAATATAAAAATATGGTGTTCTTGGCATGTCTTCTGAAAATCGAAAACATTTACGGCCTTAGAAATGTCATTTAATAATGATATGAGGCTGTAAATGAAGTTCGAGCAGAAGTTCAAATAGTTTTCAAAACATGTCAAATGGCTTGCTATTATTTTCGATAGCAACCCGGTCTTCAATTTAAAGGCAAGTATTTCGTCAAAAAGAAAACTTGACCTCACAACGGGAAATGAATTTTTCTCAGGAATGAATTACTTCATATTCATTCAAAGGCTTGTGTTTACTTTGCAACACAACCCGTGCTATCTAATCAAATAGGTGTACGTGTCAGTGCATTTATTTATGTAAAACGAGAGAAATCTTGTTTTTATTGGTGTTGTTTTTAAGAAAAATAATTAAACATATCAGTTTCACATCTAAAAAGGTTTTCAAAGAATTTTCTATCGCTCAAACAATGTCTACAACTCTTTAAATAAAAAAACGAGACATTATTTGAGGGGGAGAAATAGTCAAATTCTTTCAAAAAGGATCTTTTGAAATGTCATCACGGAATAAATGAAAAAAGTGTTTATCAATAATGGATTATCAATAAAAAGAGAGTTAATGTATTTGTAACTCAATTAGGCTTAAAATTTTATTGAATCTAACTTTTAGGGACTAAAAGGAAAAATATAGGACTTAGAATTCTAGTTATAAACTCAAGGGGCTAAAATAGTCATTTCTATAACTTAGGAATATCTAAAACCAAGTTTAAATGGAAAATTAATGGAACAATAAACTACAAGGGCCACTCTTGCCATTTTACCAAAATTGGCCGGTTATATGTGTTTATATACATTTTGCTCTCACTCACACTTATCCAAAATGCCAAAAACCCCTAAACTCTCCCGTGTAACATTTTGCTCAATTCATACTTAAAATCAAAACTCAGTTTTAAGGCTAAAGAATCATGAATCCTCAAGAAATACAACAAGTTGTTGTTCGTGATGAAAAATGGGTTCCATTCACTAAGACAAAATCAGTTAAAAACGGATTAGGGTTCATAATTTAAAAGTTGTAGTTTTTGTCTAATTAGGTTATTGGTTTATGTTGCGTATAGGGAGTAGAATAAGGCGTTGATTGAAACAGTTTTTGATATATCTCAACCATTAGTGAGATACGTTGATTATTGTAGGATGAATAAAGCAAAACATGAGTTTTGTGAGTGAATAGTCGTGGGTTTGTGTTTAGATACCTCAAATGAGCCTCGTTATGCTATTAGAACACTGCATTCTTCTTTATCTCGATTACTTGTAACTTTGATATTAGTGCGTTAGTATTAAAAAGGTATAAGTGTTGTTTGTTTAAGTGCATCTGAGTAATTGTGTTAGCCTTTGCTCCTATATCTTATGTGTTCTTAGCCACCCAAAATGTTATACATAATTTGCCATGTGTTTCTCACTAATGTGGTGCTCAGAATTAGATTTCCATGCTTCTACGAATTTGTATAAAACATGGAAAATTTTTCTGTGATGTTATAATTTGTATTTGTGATGCCTTGTTAGAAATACTTATTGGATTATAAATTGTAAAAATCAAGGATAAGTACCTTTGAATGAAGCGAAACATGTTTCACTCATTTCAAGCGAAACATGTTTCCCTCATTCCAAGCGAAACAAGTAAGGTCTATTCAAGCGAAACATGTAAGGTTTAATCAAGCGAAACATGTAAGGTTTATTCTAAGCGAAACATGTAAGGTTTATTTGAGCGAAACATGTAAGGTTTAATCAAGCGAAACATGTAAGGTTTATTCTAAGCCAAACATGTAAGGTTTATTTGAGCGAAACATGTTAGTTTGTGTCTAAGCGAAACATGTTTAAGCGAAACATGTACAGGTACATGTTCTAAGCGAAATATGACATATTTACGAAAAGAAACTCTGCCCAAATTTTTTTAAAATTTGTGTATTTTTTGTGTAAGTTGTCATATTTCATATCTTGCCATATATGTACTTGTATCATGTATTATCTGCTCTCTGATTGAATATGTGTCCTAAGCTCCGCTAAAAAGACTCGTTGACATTTTTTAGTGACATTGACAAATTCCTTAGTTGACTTGTTCATAGAGTGTAGTAAATTCGGCCACTTTTGGGCAAGAAACCTAACATAGATAAAATCAATATCATCAAGGATAACCAAGCTAATCAGTAAAATATATCTGTTATGTATATAAACTGTATTGGTTAATTCTTAAGCAGAACATGAACCATAAAGAAACACAAGTTACTGCACGTGATGAAAAATGGGTTCCATTCTCTGAGAGAGTTAAGGTTAGCTCTACCAATGTCAGATTGGAAACCACAGTGCCACAGAAGGAAGAGACGTTTCAAGTAGTCATTGATCTAGTCAAGAACACTTTTTTCTTCAAGTCTTCACTAACTCATGCATATGTCCTGAGAAATCTTTATCATCAGTTCTGGTATTCTATCCGAAGAAGGTTCAAGGTCACGGGGGATTCTTTTTTTTTGTAAGATTGGGGGGGTGGGGGGGGGGGGGGGGTGGGGGGGGATTTTTTATTTCTAAAGAATACTCTAGCCAACAAGAATGAGGGTCAATGCGAATGTCTTTAGGTACGATCTTGATCTCTTCCAATAGTGGAAGGTTTAAACTGTTACTGATAGTACCAAATGATGAAACAAGCACTTACATTTCATAACACAGCAAGGTTACACAGGTCCACTTTACAAGCACACAACATGTTGTGGATCAATGCATCATCCAGGAGAACTCTGGCAGCAAAAATCAACAAGTGTCTTTCTGAAAGACAACAAGCAATGACAAACTACGTAAGTCCAGAATTGGCATACTATGGGGCATGTTTTATAGAGACAATGCTGACTATCCAGAGTTGATTTGTAAGAATCTGCATACCAAGATTAGATCACAATGAAGTTGTAGAAGTAGATCCACGGCGTGAAAAACTGACATTATCTCCTGATTACCAACCAAGTTCATCATCAATCACTTAATAATACAACTCTTTTTCAAACCTAAAGTTCAACACTATCATACCAATAAAATGATGGTATATGTATGTAGATTAAGAGTTTGTTACAATAGTAAGGACTTATCAGGAATATGGACTTCCCATTCCTGAGACTATGCTGACTGAAGTAATTAAACAATCTGAAACCTATCATATGTTCATCAAGTATTCCACAATTCAGATTCCGCCTCAAGAAAAAGGTTTCACAAATGAAAAAATACTGTTGATGACTCTCCGTAAACTGTTGATGAATCTGAAGATCCTGAACCTGAACCAGGAACCAGTTAATGATAAAGACATCTATAAGAGAAGAGTCAAGAAGAAAGTCACACTGTCTGCTGATGACAACATTATCTCTGATGATCCTGACACTGATTTGGCGTTAGGCAAGTTTATCAGCCAAACTGAAGTAGAAGCAGCTAGACAAGTCCATGCTACTCATGCAAGGATTGTGACGGAATCTGTCCCCGAGCCTACTAAAAGAAGAAAATCAGGAAAAGTGACTTCTGAATACCTCCATAAAAATCTCAATGTGTTCCATAACTTTACTCCAGAAGAACAAGAGGCTGCAGACATTATGCAAGCCCTTAAAGAAAGCAAGAAGATAAGCAAGAGACAGCCAGGTACTAGAGGCTCAAGTGAAGGAACTAGTACTATACCACAGTCTCTACTACTTCAAGTGAAGGAACTGGTACTAAACCAAGGGATCCCGATGAGGAAAAGGAAATAACTAAAGTAAATGTTATTCTTGAGAAATAGATCAAACAAGAAAGTGAACACTCCTAACGAAGACAAACTTGATGAAAAAATAGAAGTATAAAAAGGAAGGAATGCTGATGATGAAAGATAGTGGAAACCGAATCTGAAGAAGAAGATATCTATGTTTAACACAGGATCAGCAGATGAAGATATGATCAAGTTGAAGTTTGATATTCTGATAAGGGTGATTAAGAAATTACTGATGCATGCAAAGGCAGATGCAGAAAAGACTTTAGAGGAAAAGTATAATCCTAATAAGACTGAACACCTCCAACAAGCCCAAGCATATTCTGTATCTTCAGGTTTTGGTGATCAATTTCTTAAACTTTCTTTTGATCTTACATTGGTTAGTACTGTTAAGTACACTAAATACAGAGATCAACTCATTATTGGAAGTTAAGATCCAGTCTGAAGTTCCACATACCCAGTCTCCATCAGTGCTTAGTGTACTTGTATCTGTGATTTCCGAACCTACAGTTCTCACACCAGTACAAGAATCTCCTTTAATAGCTACTAAAACAACTCTACCTCCTCCATCCATCTCCACCACACCATCTGTACTTCAACAAACAAAAACACTGATTCCCACACCAACAATCACAACTGATGCTCTAATCATCACCACTGTTGTTTCTGAATCCGATGCACTCTCTGCTGTTCAGCTAAGAGTTGCCAAATTAGAAAAAGATGTGTCTGATCTTAAGAAAATAAATCACCTCTGCTTGAAGCTAATTGCTGCGTCCAAACATAAGTTCCATCTGTTGTAGACAACTATCTTGGATCCAAAGTTGGGGATGCCTTTCAAAAGGAACTGAAGAAACACACATCATATCTTATTCAGAAATATTCTCTGCAGTAAATTCCTAAGTTACCTAAGAAACAGACATCAACAGTTGATCTAGAACAAGAATCAGAGAAAACTCCTTCAGAGATTCTAAAAATCAAGAGGGAACAAGCTGAGAAGCAACATACACCGAAGTTTACTATCAACTTAACAGACAAGGCAGCTCTTTAAGAGTATGATTAGAAAAGCGCTCTCTACCAGATTATGCATGCAAACAAGACTTTCAACCGAGATCCTGTTAATCATCGATTATACCATGCTCTCATAGAAGCACTGATAGAGGACAAGAATGCAATGGATAAGGGAGTTGCTGATACAGTTCAAGACCATAAGAAGAACGCAAGAGTGATGAAAAGAAGATGATGATTTTAATGATGGATGAAGAAGACGCCTCCATCAGGACCAAACCATGTAATGCAGACCAAGAGCTGAAGAACTAAAGAGTCTGAGTCTTCCAAGAAGCCATCCTCCACCAAGGAAACCCAAAAAGGTAAAGCTCCATCTAAAGGCTCTAAAATTGGTAAGTGTGCTACGGCAAAGGAACCAGTTGAAGAACCTATTGCTGAGGTGATTATGGATGATGCGGGTGATAATGTGGTTCATGATGATGATCAACCACAAGATACCTCAGAACCCAAGACGGCTAAGACTCCGAATCCAGAATGGTTCACTCAACCTCCAAGGCCTCCTACTCCTGATTCGGAATGGAACAAGCATCAGATTGTACTTGATCAACCCAAACAGCCTTGGTTCAATAAAATTATTCACCCTGCTACAAATAGCCTCTCACATTTCAGCGACCTCATGGCCACACTTGTTACTCACAGTAAGTATTAATCGACGCAAAAAATGATTAACCTTACACAATATATCTTGGTTTATAGACCAGCCAAAAATCTGTTAAAAGGGCACGTGTTCTAGCAGTACTCTAATATAGAGTACACATCTGAGTGTTTCAATCATTAACAAACAGTCTTATTGAATAATCCTGAAGGAGATCTTACCCCTTTGAACTGCTCCAAACCTCTTCCTCAACAAGGATCACCCAGGTCCATCTAACCGTAGCTAAACAGATTACTTCTTCATCAATGACCTGAGAATCTGAGTCTCTGACCCAGAAAGGACGTATACTCTGTCGATCACGAGACCAAAGCAACTCGTCATAGAATTAAAGGAATTTGAAGAAATGGTACCAACGTTTGGAACCTACAAAGTCATGTAATCGACAAAGACGCATTAAAAAGGGATCAAACATTGGGTGAGAGGTGGAAGTTGATGGCACAGATCTCAGCTGAACAAGTCTCCAATAATAATGCTGTACTCTACAAATAAAATTCCTGGGGGTAAAGAGTGTTAGTTGTTAAGAAACTACCAGATATGGTTCCATTGGGAGGAGATTATGTAAAAAAAAAGCTGACTGTAAGTCTACAAGTTTAAAGAAGGTGATCTCGTGGATCTACACCTGAAATGACAATTAAAGACATTCTGTCTTCTTATTGTTTCAACACAAGCATAAAAAAAAAAATACCCCTTCACCTCACCGACAGTGATATTGTTGACTTTATTGTGGCACTTCGTATGTTCACAAGAAGTCTCATCATCAAGAAATGTGTCGAGGATTTACAGCTTGGTGTAGAGAGTTACCAGAAGAAACTCAACATCACTCCACCTCAACAGACCTTTCTAGAAATAGAATTCAAAGAACTCTACACTTCATCTCACAAACCACCATGGGGTTATCTATGAAGACTTGGTCCAACAGAAACGAGTGATTCAGGCCTGATAGGCTGTACCAAGTTCTCAAACCGGACGCTCAAGAAACTTGGGATGATCTTCATCACAGAGTATCTCAATTTTGACTTAGGACAAACAAGATAAGGAAAGTAGAAATGACAAAAGGAGCACAGCAACTTATGGTCGAGCTGATTGACAAGCAGATGCGTGAAAGAAGGATCATTTAGAATCTTGAAATATTGGTTGGTGCTAGGGAACTCGAGATGGACTACAAACTGATGACGCGTACCGTTTAATCGTCAGGTCCAATCTCAAAATCTTATCTTGTGAATAATGTGAATATGTAGTATAGACTTATAATATAAAGACAATATAAATAGTGTTTTAGTACGAATTTTCTAAAAATTTTCAATAAATTAAAAAAAATCAAATTAACGTACTCAACACTATATATATAAATATATATATATATATATATGTATAATATATAAAGAAGTATATATATTAATAAAGTATATATATAAATATGTTATAAATTTATTTATATTATATATATTTATAAAATAATATAAATAAACCCTCATAAATTGAGGGGAGCATTTAATATGTTCATAATACGGCTTGTTAATAATTGAACATTTTTTTCCCTAAAACCATTAATATTTGAATCATTGATATCTAAAATATCAAGAGATTTGACATTTTTAATAAGAGGAGAAAATGTGATTAAAATATATGGCTAAAGATGTGATTTTAAGGACTCAAGTGCAAGCTTCACCCTTCATGTGCTAAACATTTTCGAATATCGATGCACATGTTGAGGAGGAGCATTTCAAATGGTTTTAAGGCTGAAAAAATTACCAAAAGAACATGACCATGGTTGTAATTACATGGAGTAATAAGTGGTTAGGATTATGAATCTTTCCCAATGATCCAACTAGAACTGGAGGGATCTACCCAGGGACATTCCACTAGTTAGTGAATAATTCCCTAGTATTGAATATAAAAAAAGTGTAAAAGTATAATAAGGATTAGTTGTCGACTGAGATCGAGCAGTATTGACACAAACCTAACAAGTGTACTAGTCCATGAAGTCACGGTGAAGCACTGAAGGGGTTAAGAAATGAAAAAAAATTGTACGAAGGGATAAAGGGTGGAAAAGAAATAATCCCTCCATACACTTAGGCAGAAATCGGGTCAATACATAAACTGCCAGAAACACTAAGCTGTTATCTGGTATTGAAGACAGTCGTCATGGACCCAGTGACGCAATGTCGCAACCCTTCCAGCCACCAAGTCCTCAAAAGATACGAATACTCTCAAAGTATTAGGGTTACAAAGACCTTGAAGCTATGATAATTCTATGAATGACTCGTATTGGTATGGTGCGTTAATCTCTATGCCTTATGACCTCCTTTTATACACTAAGGAGTCCTAAACGGCTTACAATACTTTCCTAAGAATATCAAATCTTTTAAACAAATAATTTATACATATCTTTTACATAAATAACTGATATAAATCACATAAGCAGTACTAAGTAACTCAGCAGTACTAAGTTCTTCGCTAGCAGCATTAACTCCTTCAGCAGCATTAACTTGGTACTAACAGTAGTAACTTTTGTACTAGCAGTAGTAACAACTTAGCAGTTTTTCTTCTAAGTCTCTGAGCAGCACTATTATGCACTAGCAGTAGTAACTTTACACTAGCGGTACTAACTGTGTACTGGCAGTAGTAAACACTTAGCATTTTTCTCTAAAGTTCTTGGGCAGTACTAACACAACTAAGCAGCATTAATTCTGATATGAGCAGCAGTAATACTAGCAGCATTAAGAAGGCTTTTAATCCCAACAAACAGCTTAATCGGGAAGATAGTAACTTACCGGTTCACTCTTACCGTGTTGTCTGCTTTGAGATACTCCGGTAATGAGAACGGCTAGTGCAGCTGCAAAACCCTATCAAGGAGATTCTTCGGAATTCTACCTGATCACAGGTAGTATTTATACTGAGTAACAGGGAACCGTGGTTGTTACAACTGTATTTGATGAAGTGACAAATCCAATTTCGTCCATATATGTTGTTTATCGCTAACCCATTCATGCATATTTCCTTACGGTGGCAGCAATTACCCGATGACAAGTCGAAGTCAATACCACATGCTCATACTCGACCGACATATGTAAAGACATCATGAAAGCTTAAGTACATGTTTCAAGACTTCCGCTACTCTGATACCATACGTCTTTCTTGAAGTGTTGAAGTATTAAAGTGATACCGCACGTCCTCTATAAAGTGACGAAGTGTTAAAGTTAAAGAATTTCAAGAAAGATGGTTACACAGGCTTTCAACATTCAAGAACAGTATGAGCATGTCAGTCCAGAAGCTCAAGAAGCTCAAGATCAGATACAAGTCACGATAGAGATACAAGCTAAAACCTAAAAGTCTAAAGATTACTACATCAAGATTCACAAGATAAAGATCATGAAAACAAGACTACA
>BQNB010160514.1:0-14790 GCA_026074375.1 Tanacetum coccineum | reverse complement strand
TATTTGTTAAAAAGGGTTTGTAATAAAATCATAATCCACCTTATCCGTAATGTAACCAACTATTTCTTCACATTATTCTTTTTTTTATGGATTTATTTTATCTTGGGGGAAACTTGCTTTCCCCCCATACTTAGGATAAGCACACTACTTCAACGAACTTAGAAGTTTGAAACCTTCGCACTTCATTTAAACAGCAATACCAACATTTACGCTCTTCAACTTGTACGAATAAATTTTTAGATAATTTTATTAAAAATCTTTTTGAACAAAATTATTTGTTAGCCTATGCAAACACCTAAACTATGACCTATAATCTACTTGAGCTCAAAGTTTAGTAAGCTAAAAACTACTTTTACCTATTGATTTTTGAGCTAGAAATTAGCTTTTTCCTGTTTTCCCTATCTGATACAGTGTGCATGTTAGCCTCAATTTATTGAGTTGAACAAGGAAGCTCGGTCACTCTACGATGGAGCTTCGGTCTTTAATTAGTTAATGTTGTAATAGAATAATATCAGGAATCGGGCTCGATAGTTAATCTAATATTATATATGTTTCGGGTTTAATCCCAAGCAAAACCCGAGCCCGAGTCCTAGTTAAATATCCCGCACGTCACATTAAATGTGTAGGGGTATATATATATAGATATTTTCTAACTAAGAAAATATCAATCTCATTTTTTATCTAAAATCTTTTCTCTTTTCTCTCTCAACTGTCTCTCTAGTTTCTCTCTCTAAACAACTCACTCTCTTTCTCTTTTCTTGTTCCGATTTCGTGTTTGATTCTATGAAGTGAAGTGTTACGGGATCCTACAGTGCATATCTATGAACCAAAATTAATTTAAACAAATGTAGGCTTAAGACCTGGATTCTTCACTTAAATAAAACACCAACACAACAACAAGGGATGCAATGAAAACAACTAGAAACCAATTAAACTAAAAATGATTATAAGATTTACTTAAATTCTAACAGATTGAATAAGCTACTAACTAACTAGACTAAAACAGATTTAAACTTAATAAAGCCCTTAAATCCTACTCTTATAAACTCAAATATGGATTTGAATTCAATCCAAAGAACCAAGTGATCCTCAACAGCATTAACCAAAGTTAATGTTGTTTGAACCAAACACCCCTTTAAACAAATTCAAATCCATTTAAGCTTATGAAAAACAGATTTAATGATTAAAACTCAGATACCAGATGTTAAACAGCTTATAACAACCTTAATAAACATTAATCAATAAGCAAATAAGCCAGAAACAATAAGCCACTAGTTATGCTAACTATTTTTGAGTTTTTATGATTTTTAAGACAAAAGTAAGAAAACTAAGATTTATGCTATAAAACTTAAAAACAGATACTCAATCATACTTAATAAGCATAATAAGACAGAATTAAACACAATTAAGCTAGATTATAAGCAGAATAAACAAATTATAAGCTAGAAAATTAAGACAGAAAAAGAAAAAGGAACTTACAAGTGCCTTAGCTAAACAAAGGCTTATCAATGCTCAAAGAGCTGTCTACAAGCTCTAGCTTATCACAAGGATAAGCTAGTTAAGTCCCATAAGCTCTTCCTGGTTAAGCTTATCATCCAGAAGCTCAATTCCATTCTAGCAAAGGTATTAAACTGATTTTAAAGTTTTAAGTAGATTAGATGCTTGATTTGAGCTCAATCTTAGCTTAAAGGCTAAGAGAGCTTATGATGAGCTTATTAGAGGCTTAAGAACAATAACAGCTTATTTAGTAAATTCTTATATAAAAGAGGACTTGAGAAAAGTAAGAGTAAACTCGAATTTCATTAATGGAAAATTGATTACAATACTGAAAAGAAGATTACATTTAACAAACATTAAGCTTAAAACATTTTTAAAGAACAATTTAAAAGCTAAAATCTAATAAGCTTAAAATTATATATTTTTACTAAAAATTAAAAGCTAAAAATACTGAGATTACGTGTTGTGGGTAGTGAGGGCTTTTTATAGCCTGCCAATGAAGCTTCTAGGACTTAGATCATGCTCCTCTCTCCTTTGATCTTGGCCTTCCATTCTCTCCTCATCATTGGATCCTTATTGATGTCCGTTGGATTAAATGAGTGAGCACACAGATTGCCAACGTGGCATTCCGTGTGTCAGACCTTGTGTGCTTCTTTTGTACTCATTTTAGTGCAAAAAGTTGATCCTTGGTGTGTTTCTTGTCAGACCCGCGTGTCATTCTTCGTGGGGATTTCCCAATGGGAGCTCTAATATGACGCTTCTTTGTGCCACATCACTGCTTGGTACTCGAATCTTCCTTTCACGCCCTCAATTTACATTTGCCCTTTGATTTGACGTGAGGTAATCTTTGGGACGATGGGTAAATAGTAAAAGCTTTTTGGCGCCTTTTTAACCGTTTGGGAAGGGGTTTAACTTGGGGAAATGGGCTTTGACTTTGGGTTTATAAATAAAAGATTGGGCCAATGGGTGTGTTTTGGGCTCGGGTAAAGGGTAACAGGTTTTGGATTTGGGTTATTATAAGGATAACGAGCGTTATTCTTTATAGTATAAAGAGATAATGACCGTTAGGGCTTTATGGACTTTTGTGAAAATTAGGCTTAACAATGAGGGTTGTTTTGGTAAGTTTTGGGTTTTTGTCTTTTGTGAGTTGACCAATGTTGACCAAGGTTGACTGGAGTTGACTTTTGACCCTTCTTGCAATCAAATCCCCGTCTTTTGTACGCTCTTTTCTGTCTCGTGTCTGTGTTTGTCTGGCTTTGACCATTTTCTTGCGATTTTTGCTATATCCATACCTACACAATCATAAAGACAAAACAAGCAATGTACAAGCGTTTTATGCACAATTTTGGTCTTTTAAGGGTCATTTTGAGAATAAAACAGATATGTGTTTTCACACATATCAACGTCGTATTCAATGCAGTCAATACGACGTATTGATGGGGTTTCCCTGGTTAGTAATTGAATGTTGACCAATTATCATTAATGACCATAAATTGTCATTAATACTGCGTGTAATTTGCATCAATTGTCATTAAGTGCATTCAACTTTCCATATAGGGATTTTATGACCATAATTTTCATTAATTATAAGATCATTGAGTATTGACCGCATTAAATGCATGATCTTTGACTGTTGACCATGGTTATCTGTGACACGGATATGATGTATCTTCTTTGCTAGATACGACATATTGAGGCAAAACCTGTTGGTTCTTCTTCGTTGACCAAAGTATTATATACGCCGTATCGTTGATAAGGATACGCCGTATTCTTCAAAGTCAGGCAATGGTCTTTTAGTTCATCAAGTATTGGATACGGCGTATGCTTCTAAAATGATACGTTATATAGGATGTCAGAATCAGTAGACTTTCTTCAACTCTTCATTTATTCTCCAAAATGCGTGCCTTTTATATAAACATCACAATATGCTCCATAATTACTGCATATAACAAATATAAGCAATTAAGTACCAATTCTTTGCAATAATTTTTTTAAAATGGTTATTTTATTTAGGATAAATGAGGCTATAAAATAGACGTTATTTGATGTCATCAAATATCCCCCCACTTGAATCCTATTTGTCCTCAAGTAGACTTTAGAAAAGTTTTTGAAAATATATCCTAACCGAGGTTAAGGATTTTTCCGTTAAGCACTTTTTCTTGTTCAAACCACCTATACAAAACCAAGCTCCTCACGAAATATGGAATTGAAACTACTCAGATCACTCAACTAATCTAGGGTGTATCATTTTAGTACTATGCTCAATCGCTTAGTCGTGATTAGCTTCGTATCATATGCTTGGCAAGGATACACATCTCCACCTCTAAAGCTAAGGAGTAACAAGTCAAAAGGTAAATTGGGTATTTATTTAAAGGCTCGGGTTTAATCATTCTTTTAAGGATAGAGAATGATATAGGGTATGGAGCTTCTGACTTTCACCAAAGGTCGTCGTCAAACAAGGCAGCTAAGACATGCATACATGGCTGTAACGATGGAATAGACATCCACACTCGTACACATCCTCATTCGAGTAGATCCTAAGGTTAGTTATCAGGAAAGGGAAGTAAAATGGTTGTTAAATAAAATAAACAAAACAAATAGATTAAAGCCAACGAATAAGGTGCAGTTGCTAGTAACTTTTCCCGACCGTTCCATGACAAAGACTCGAACATATGAACAAGCGCCTCGATCATAGAAATGACAAAGACAACCTAAGTTGGCGTTCCCATAACGGTCAACTTCCCTTACATCCCTGAACTTTTACATACTTTTACAAGATAAGTGGTGATATCGGCCACTTTTTACAAAACTATACATCGTTGATTTTTCGAACGTATCAACGAATAATCGATCCTTCGGGTAATGTCTTCAGCAAAAGCTCAATGAATCGACTATATAACATTCCAACTAATTTTCTATTTTTCCATTTTTTCCTCTTTTTTTCTTTTTTTAAACAATACATCATAAATCTCGATGTAATTCATCGTCTTCACAATCATTATTTGTCCGGCTAATTTTCTCTTGAACTTTTCTTCTTTCGGACATAATACATAATTGTGAAAGTAGCAAAAACACACGAGCTACAAACATTCCCATTGCATTGTGCAATTTTCCCGACCATTACATAGATAGAGAAATTTTCACTTTGACGCAGGAACTACAAAACTTTACACGAAAGCGACTAACAACATTTGATCAAATAGGCTTTAATCTACACGGTAGGCTAAGGTGTAAAGGTGAAACGAAACAATTTTTTATTGGTGAGGAAAAAAAGAAAGGAATGGCTCAGCAGGTTGTTCTAGGGGTATCTTTACTCTAAAAATGAGAGTAAGCAAAAGGGTTACACGGGGGTTAACTAACCAGTGTAGTTAGTTAGTATTACGACATGTAGGCTTTTTGGTTTAATCCTAGAAATTTACCAGTCAAGCATGTTACTCCATCTAAATCCATAGTACTCATCATTGAGGTCTCGAGTGATATACCAGGCCAAGTTCTAAAGTCTACTACATCACCGGCACACTCATATTTTTGTGGAATTTAAGTAAGCAATTGGAAACGGATAGGCTTAATTCTCACAAATAGACATCAAGGGTTATAGTGCACGAGGTAATGTAACTAGTGATTTTTCACAAAAAAATCATGCTAAAATTTTTAAATTTGATCCATTTTTAAGCATATAACATTTTATTTGTGAAAATAAGGACAAGTACGTTCTAATTCTCCATCCCCCCACTTAATTTATACAACGTCCTCGTTGTATAGATAAAACATTAAATAATATAGGAAAAAGAATTAGAACGAGAAAACTCCCCTGATAGTTTGCTCGGGAATGAATCTCCAAGTTGAGTTCATGAGCAAAAAGTGTGTTGAACAGCCGTCTTGGTATTTCAAGACTCCAACACTTCGAGATTTCCAGATTTATAAATACTCCACCAACGTTGTTGTTTCGTTCAGAAGGTTCCTGTATTAAGCATAAGAAAATAAGTGCAACTCCATCTTCGGTGTATTCGTTAAAATACAATAAATTAAAACTAAATACTATGCAAGTAGTCGATACGCCGTATCCATACCCCAGGATACGCCGCATTGCTACCTGTATATGTTGTATTCATTCAATGAATAAGTCGTATAGATTCTGCTAAAAATAAAGATTGGATAACGTCCAGATAGTCAATACGCCGTATCCATGAGGTTTAGATACGCCGTATAGACAGTCTGGGAAGACAGACTCGATTACAAAAAGATAAATTCATTTTGGGTTGTCTCTCGGCAAGCACTTTTGTTTACAGAAAAGTCTTTAAGTTAGACTTCCCCAAATTCAATCCCATCCTTATAAAATAACTTAGGGTCGAACGGGATGCCAAATGGCACATACAAATTCTTGATTAGGAATATGAATGGCATCCCTTTGTTACAAGTCATGATATTAAAACATAATTCCTTGATAATGGTTTTAGTTTTGAAAATTTTATTAGATGTATCACGACTTGTTTCCAAAAGCTTATTTGACCTTAGTGCATAGGCACCATCATCGTTATTTATTACATTAGGTAATGATATGACAAACATATCCCCCGAATATTGCTCAATATCGATTTCATCAATTTCATTGTCCTTATCCGATTTTAAATCATCGGGATAAATTACGTTAAAAGGAAATAAAATGTTTTGTTCCTCTTCATCACATTCGGACAATGATGTTTCATCTTTCAAATCAAATTCATCGATATGTCTAGGACTTATAGTAGGTTTAGTTAAGATATCTGATTTAGACGTTAGAGCATCATTGTAAACAATGGCTGGAAATTCATTCTCAAAATCTTTAAAGAAGTCTAAATCATTAAAATAACTAACCTCATGCCCGGGTGACGAAAACAAAGGCATATTGACTTTTTCATTATCATTTTCAGAATCCATTTTCAAATTGTTGATAGAAATTATTTTCTAGGAAAATGAATTTTCGTCATAAACTACTGTGTAATCTTCATCGTCAGATTCGTCAAACGATATTCTAAAGTCAATTTCATTATCGTTAAGAGAACTTACAGTGGGTTCACAAGAGAGTGTTTCATTTGATGTCAAATTATCATTGAAGATTATAGAAGGGAATTCGGTTTCAACGGATCTGAGATCATGAACATCTTCATCATACCAGATTCTACCATACTTAGCAGTTTCCCAGTTAAACACTTTCCCACGTTTTCGAGCTTTTTATTCCTCGACCCTTATGTATTCCTCCATAATAATGTTGGGGTCGTCCATTTTAACCTGTAATAAATTTTATTGGAAAGAAAAACTGTCAAATAGCCTAATACGTCGTATTTAGTAAACTGAATACGCCGTATTGATGATAGAGTCGAATACGCTATATTGGTTTAAAAAAATTTATACGCCGTATTGAGTATTCGACTCAGAATGTTATAGTAGGTTATAACAATGCACACAAACACACAATATGCAAAATATACAATGCAGGAAATTAAACACACAAATAGACACACATTTATGCAATTTAAACTAAACTAAAACACTAATAAATAAGAATTAAACAACTTCACTCCCCGGCAACGGCGCCAAAAACATGATGTGTCGTGTGCGTAGGTATTTTATGTATCAAGTTTTACTATTTATTTTATGCCGACTATGCCTAAAAACAACACTCTAACGGGCAGTGTACCCGGTCAAGATGTAGCTTTGTTGGTAAGTAGACTGTCGATCACTAAGAGCGAGAGCGTTAATATCTAATTTATCAGTATTTTAGTTATCTAATTTATGCAAATCCTAAGCTAATGATAAAGGGGTTCAGCCTGAGAGACTGACACGAGTTGGGGTGTCTAAGCTAAGGTTTTAATGACAAGTAAAACAATAAATACACACAAGAAGATTAACAAACAATAGAGAAGCGGCCAAATACTAATATAAGGAAAACATATCAACCATGAATAATCCGATAAAACACAGGTTTGTTTATTAGTGCAATGATAATCTTATCTCGAAGCGGCATATCATTCTTAAGACTTAGGCGGTACTTCATCCTAAGACCAGACATGAAGAAAAATGTCACAATTAACGTGCCCGCATAAAGCATCATTTCTTGTTGATTATAATCTACCTTAGGTGATTAATAATGGGATCTTATTAAACCCTAGCCCATTAGGACTTTACCCACTTACATGCAAATATATAGATCCATCCCGGAGTCTTAGCCTATGCCCACACAACAATGAAGTTACAGCGTAATAAATATGTAGGACTAGACCCAATTGAATGATAGGTCACATACAAGCACATAAACAAGTATAAAATAGTAAACATAATTAAACAATCAACGATAAATTAAGACAATCGAGATAAACAAACCAAACATTAAATCTTCATAAACATGGCTGATACCTAAAGGTATCAGCCTATAGTTATTGTAAGGTATCAACCTATAGTCATTGTAAAAATACACACGGTTTGATATATGAACAATTAAAATAAAGAAACCTCAATCGAAGGCGTATTTGGTTGTGCGAAGATTACAAGAGTTTTCCTATGAACTTGAGGCACATTTCTGACCTTTTTGGCTCTTCTATACGTTTGAGAGTCAACTTGGTGGTTTAGGGATTTTCTTGCACATCTAAAACTGAGTTTAGGGTCTTGTATTTATAGCGTCTGGAAATTGGTCAATACGCCGTATTTAATGCAGTCAATACGATGTATTGATGGGGTTTCCCTAGTTAGTAGTTGAATGTTGACTAATTATCATTAATGACCATAAATTGTCATTAATTCTGCGTGTAATTTGCATCAATTATCATTAAGTGCATTCAACTTTCCATATAGGGATTTCATGACCACGATTTTCATTAATTGTAAGATCATTGATAATTAACCGCATTAAATGCATGATCTTTGACTGTTGACTGTGGTTATCTGTGAAGTGTCAGCACGGATAAACCGTTTCTTCTTTGCTGGATATGGCGTATTGAGGTAAAACCTGTTGGTTCTTCTTCGTTGACCATAGTATTATATACATTGTATTGTTGATGCGGATACGACGTAATCTTCAAAGTTAGGTGGTATGTGTTTAATTACACATACCTTTGACCACTAAAAACGAACTTAAATGACCAAAAACGTACCAAAAATACATTATATTTGTATGTTTTACATTTGTATTATGTAGGTAACGGATATCCAAGAACAGGATAAAAATCGAAGCCAAAATGACAAAACCGAGCACGAGAACGGAAAGACCGTGAGAAGTCAAAAAGAAAAAGTCAAAGTCAACAAAAAAGTCAAAGTCAAAGTCCACCCCGGGAAGTGGCGGCCCAACAATGAGCCCAAACCAAACCCATATAACCACTTAACACCCGTTAACCCCAAACCCTTTTAAAGTTTAACTCTGTTAGTCCTTAAAAGGACTAACAGTGCAAACCTTTATAAAACCTCAAGGACCAAAGATGCACACTTCAAGGACTATGATTGCAATACAACAATACCACCTCAGGGACCAAACTTGCCTTTTTCCTTATCTTTTAAAGAAGGCGCGAACACTATTTATCTCCCACACACAGAGTGTGTGTCCTTTCCTCACACCAGATAAAACACTATTCCTCTTTCTTCTCCCCTATGTCGACCAACATCTATACACACCTTATCCCTCCTCACATAGGCTTATTGCCACTTTGGCAATCCCCTAACCCCCAATATTTCAAGGAATGACTACAAGAAATGAAGGGCTGTGATCTTAAGACTTGGGCACTACTCATTTTGGATGGCCAAGACGGCTCTTTGAAGGCTCTCACACAACAAACACACCCGCATGAGCTCTCACAAAGAAAGCACACATCTAGAACCTTCAATGGCTTAATATAAATAGGTCTCAATTGTAAGCCCTTGAGGCAGTTAGAGTTTTACTTAAGTTTTTCACCTAGTTAAATTTTCAGCTTATTTTTAGTGTAACCTTTTAAATATTGTAATGTTTTTTATGAATTAATGAAATTTCAAGTTCTAGTTTAAAAACTGTTTTACTCATTTGTGTTCAAAAGTTATCAAGAATCTTGCATAAGCCTTTTATAAGATCTTATTTAAGCATATTGTTAATCTGTTTTCATTTAAATATAGAGTACTTAAGAAAATTTTACAAAAAAACCAAAAAAAAAAGAAATCACACCAAAAAAACACCACAACTTATTTGGATGATAAGCCGGATTTGGATGGGCTTATGGATAATACTAGCTTGTCTTTTGACAAGCTAGAGCTTGTAGATAAGCTCTTTTGAGCTCATTTGCCCTGTTTTAAGCAAGAGCCTTTGTAAGTTTATCTTCTAAAACATTACGCTGCTTATATGCATAATCTTTTAAAATATATAGAATTTACATAAGTTAGCTAATACATATCATTTTAACACGGTTTTAATTTCTGCACACGTTCTTTTATCTTCATGCAGTCTTCAATCTTTATCAGCAGTATAAATCCCTTCAGCAGTGTTAAGTTAGTACTAGCAGTACTAACTTATTCCTAGCACTAACATTCTTCTAGCAGTACTAACTGGTTTATACTGTCAGTTATGACTTAAGCAGTACTAACACTTTGACTTGGCACTAATAACTCTAATGAGTTTAATTCCTAACAATCCTCCCTTAAACTTGTGATTTACCTTCAAATCATCAAGTTTCTTGAATTAAAAACCTTGTCTTCTAAGAGAATTCTTTCAAACATATTATTGTCTTGAATTAAAAACCTTGTCTTCTAAGAGGATTCTTTCAAACATATTATTGTCTTGGATTGTTTTCTAGAATGAAGATTTTTTTTAAAAGCTCATTGGCCATCTCTGAAGATTCATCCACTTTAAGTTTGTTAGCCAACATTACAGTCATAAGTGCTCTTGTCAGTGGATAATCTTTTTCAACTAGCATGAAGATGTCATGTCCTCTTTCTGTAGACACATGATGAACACCACATGTATCATACAATCTCCATTTCAATGGATCATGCATATATCTCTGAAGCTTCCATAGTGTAGCATCATCATCATCTGGTTCAAATAACCTCTTTAGTTCAACCCACAATACCTTCTCTTTATCAACTGTAGGCTTTGTTGATATGAACCTCTTCTTAACTAAATCATAAAACTTCTCCAGGTCATCTCTATCAAATCTCTTTAACATATCTTCAAAAATCTGATAGACTTCTGTATGGTTTCCAACTCTGATAATTCTCCAGTAACTTCTTGATTCTTCAGTAAAAGTCTCCCAGTCTATGATTGGATATTTGACCTGTAGAGCTTCAATATAAACTTCTTCTACTGGAACTATCACTAATAGTTTCCGTAGTTCTTCTTCTGATACTTCTTTTTCTTTTTCTGTAGATTGTTCTTTACCTGACCCTGAAGCTTCTCTAATCTTTTGTCTTTTAGCAGGTTCTTCTAAAACTTCTTGGCCTGCTCTTTTTAGTCTCTGAACTTCCAACTCAGAATCCATAGGCACAAAAGAGTGTACCCTCCTCATAGTAGTTTCAAGGATCTCTTTAACCTCCTCAACTGAAAGAGACTTCAACTGATTAGTTGAGTAACCTCCTTCTTGGTTCTTGATGTAGTTTGACATGTAAGTTCTTTGTCGAGCTTGAGTCATTGGCTTGTTCCTCTTAGCTTCAGCTCTTTGTTAAGCAAAGAACCTCTTTCTTTGATTAATTAAATCTACAAGCATCTTTGCTTGATCAACTTCACTATACTTTTCCCTTTCTTCTACTTGTAGTTTCTGAGTTAGCTCTTCATCAGCTTCAACTCTTGCTCTAATATTCTCCCATTCATCCTCTGTAAAACCCTAAGCTGCTTAATGTACTTTAGCCATTCTCTGTCTTCCTGCAGCATCAATTTCTTCTTGTAGCCTTAGAGCTATTTCTGCATCCCTAGCAATCCTCTGGCTTTCTTCTTGATCAAGCTGTTTTTGTAATTTAATAGCTGCTTCATATCCAGCTCTTTCTTGTCTTTCTTTTAACTTTGAAGCTGTTTGCTCAGGCTCAGATTCTGTTATAACAACTTTACCCTTATCTTTTGATGCTCTTGATGAAGAAGTAATTTCTTAAACCAAACCAGTAGTACTAACTGGCATTGATGCACCAGCAGTACTAACTGTTTCTTCAGCAGTACTAATTATCCTACTGGCAGTACTAACTTCACCACTACCAGTACTAACTATTCTTCTTCTTCTACTATAAGTGTGAACTCTAGCTACATCTATAAGTACCTTAGCTGCACTCAGAACTTCTAACTGATCTTCAGGATGATCTTCTTGAGTACTAGTCTTTGTAGGAGTAACCAGAGTAATTCCTGCATCTTGGTCAATGTCATCTATCATCCTCCCCTGTTTGGAAGAATCCTCTAAAACTTCCTCATCATCAGACACAACAATCTTTGCTCTTCTTCTAGCTTTGCTTGACTTGACTATTTTCTCTAATCTTTTCACCTTCATTATAAGCTTTGTAATAGTAGTACTATAGACCTTCTTTGTTTGTTGTAAATCAGTCTCTAATGCTAGAACTCTGTCTAATAACTTGATAACCAAATCTATCAATTCAGTTTGTTGCATTCTACCCTCATCACTTCCAGGTGTGTGATCTCCTGGGAGAGGTGAAGCATGGGGTGGTGTCGGTACCCTGGAGGGTGATGAAAGTGGTGGTTGTGAGGTGGATGGAGTAGTGATGGGTGTGTGATAGGACTCAACTAGGACTGTTGATCCTTCACCCTGCTGAATTAGACCTTGAACAACCATGATTGAAAATAGTGGAATATCTACCCCAGTATAACCCTTGAAAACCCTTCTCATGTTGCTGAATAGTTTTTGTGTAAGGGTAGGAGCAACATAAGTTCTTTTGTAGGGTAGAAGCAATCTCTGATGTTTGTTCAAAAGGATTTGAATGAATCTAGGATACATCAAGAATTTAGACCTACTGTCCAAATTTTTTACCATGCCCTCAAAAATCATTTTAGAAAAGTTGAAAGTCTTGTTTGTGGCCAGGCAAATGATAGCAGTTGCTATGTTGCTACTAAACTGCTCCCAAGCAGTCTTCTTAGGGCTTAAGCAATGAAGAATAATATGTATTAAGAATCTCCATTGAGGGGAAAAGTGACCCTTTTGGAAGGTCAACTTGTCAGAATCAGAAGCATACCCCATAAGAGCAAGCTACTCAAAAATTTTAGTATTAGGTAGTGAACTAATACCATCAGCATCTTCCAACTTGAGATGTTTTCTAAGAGATGCTTCAGTAATAGTCTTGAGTTTGCCATCTATGGTTGCAGTTATTTCTACTTCTCTATCTTCAAGTGTGCTTGTAGAAGCAGTTTGCCAAAACTGTTAAATGAGTGAAGAATAGATAGTAGGATTTTCAGTGAGAGCAAACTTTATGTGACTTGTGTTGAGGAAATCTACTATCTGTTGAAAATCTTCACTTCCTTCTGGTTTGAGTAAGTAAGCGACCATGTTGTGGGTATCACAAAACTCCAAATTAGCCATGATTAATGAAGTTATGATAAGGGTTCTGGGTTTATGTTCGTTGATGAGAATATGAGAGATTGGTAAAGTTAATTGAGATTATGTAGATAGCACTTAGGGTTTTAATTTGGCCGACTTAATAAAATTGAATCTTTTTCTCAAAGAAACCTTATAAGAGAAAGAAATATCAATAATTTTCCAAATCATAGACCCCTATAAGCAAGTTGTTGGCAAAAATATCTCAACAGCTATTAATTAATTAAGAAAATTCTGTTATACCTCAAACAGTACTAACGGTCACCCACCAGTACTAATTTTAGCCTAACAGTACTAACTTTAAGCCCAGCCGTATTAACTTTACCCAGCAGTATTAAGATATGCCTGGCAGTACTAACTTAATATTAGCAGTATTAAGTTTATGCCTAGCAGTATAAACACCAATGTTGTTCCAACAAGCATTTCCATCATAAATTCAGATTCTCACAAGCTCTCTTTCTGTTTTTCAACTCACAATTTCTCTCATTTCTTTTTCTCACTGAAACACTCTGTCTATTTTTCATACTCACATCTCTCTTTCTATTTTTAAGCTCACTGAATCTCTCATTTCTTTTGGCTCACCAAATCACTATTTCTGTTTTTATATCACAAATCTCTCTATTCTTTTGAGCTCACCAATGCAGACAGTTTTGTACAATGTGCCATTAATTCCATTAGTTGCATACTGTCCTCTCCACTTCCAAGTGTGTGAACTCTTGAGAGAGGTGGATCATTGGACTATTTAGATGTAGTCTCAAACCTAGTTTGAGCATCTACACCCCCTAATATGGTATCTTGGCACCTGGGACCACTACCTGAACCAGTTCCCTAAGGACTTGGCTCATTAAGTGTTGCCATGGATTGGGTCCTATTGATGTTACCACTGTCCTGCTCTGCTTCTAAGCTAGAAGCAGTAGTGGCAACCCTTTCCATTATGTCTTCCCACTCCTTATAGACAGTCTCATCTGCAACAAGGTTAATAGGTCTACTAGTTTGAGATATCTCAGTGGTCCTTATGGCTTTCCTAGGTTTGTGGGTCTTTTTGGGTTGATATGATGATGGAACAATGATTGGTTTCTTTATTGCAGAGTTGAGTAAATGTGGATGTGGGTTGGGGATCAGTGGGTTGTCCTGACCCTTCATCCATATCTACTTGATATTTTAATCACTTTCATTCATTCTTAATTGACCTCCCCTTAAATAATTCTTCAAATTTGCTTAGCAGTTGTAACTTTAATGATATCCTAGCAGTACTAACTTTGGCTCAGCAGTACTAACTTTTGCCTGGCAGTACTAATTTTCTGCCTAGCAGTATTAACCTTACAACTACCAGTTTTAACTTCAAACCTCATCAATCATTAGCTTCAAATATTGAGTAATCCAATGCTAGCAATTAGAAAGTTAAACCTGCTAACATCAAAAGCCTTTGTAAGAAGATCTGCAACATTGTGGTCTGTGTGAATCTTGATCACCTGAATCAACTTCTTCTCATAAGAATATCTGATGAAATGATACCTAATCTCTATGTTCTTGGTTTTAGAGTGAAACACTAGATTCTTAACAATACAAATGATGCTTTCATTATCAATGTAAATCTTGGTGTTTATGAAGTTGAACCCATAATCAAGCATTTGATTTTGAATCCATATCACCTATCCACAGCAATTAGCAGCAGCAACATACTCTGCTTCAGTAGTAGAATTTGCAACTATAGTCTGCTTCTTACATTGCCATAAAATCAACCTCTTGCCGAGAAATTAACAACCTCCTGTTGTGG
>BQNB010160513.1:1680-14790 GCA_026074375.1 Tanacetum coccineum | reverse complement strand
GATATCAGATTCCCATATATAAGCATGCTAAGGATTGAAGATCGAGTGAACGATGGACAAAACCACGAGCACGAGAGTCTTTATAATCCGGGGCAATCCTAAACATAAAACACAAGCCACGAAACATGAAAAAGGAAGAGGCGAGCCTCCTCACGTCTCACTTATTAGAAAATAGAAAAAGAAGATAGAAACACAGGTTGCCTCCTGAGAAGCGCTTGTTTTTGTTAACCGAGTCACGAGCCTGACTCGACCCCGAATTTAGTGGTCCATGGGGAAGGTTTGGAGATCCGGAACAACCATAGGTGGTATGTCCCCTCCAAAATAATGTTTGAGTCTATGACCATTCACCTTAAAGTTTGGTCCATCGGTTTGAGATAACTTGATGGTACCATAAGGGAAAACTTGAGTAACTGTGAACGGTCCGGTCCAACGGGTTTTGAGCTTTCCTAAGAAAATATTTAACCGAGAATTAAAGAGAAGAACTCGATCACCAACGTTGAAAACGCGGTTCTTAATCTTGGAGTCATGAATCTTCTTTGTTTTCTCTTTGTAGATTAAAGAGTTCTCGTAGGCTTGATCCCGAAGTTCATTTAATTGATTCATTTGAACTTTCCGGTGATAACCCACGGACTTGAGATCAAAATTGCAATGCTTCAAGGCCCAATTGGCCTTGTGTTCAAGCTAGATAGGAAAATGACAAGCCTTTTCGTACACAAGCTTATAAGGAGTGCACCTGATGGGTGTTTTGAATGCGGTACGGAAGGCCCATAAAGCATCATCTAACTTATTGGACCATGAGGACGATTTTCGCCTACGGTCCTTTCCAAGATACGTTTCAAACCATGATTTGAAACCTCCACTTGTTCACTAGTTTGTGGATGATACGCGGTAGAAAGACGATGGGTAACTCCATACTTAAGTATGACCTTTGCGAATTAGTCATTGCAAAAGTGAGTACCACGATCACTAATTATAGCACGAGGAGTTCCAAATCAGGCGAAAAGAGATTTTAAATTTTTTACGATGACTCAGGCATCATTAGTGGGGAGCGCTTTTGCTTTAACCCATTTGGACAAGTAGTCAACGGCCACGAGAATGTACTTGTTCCCTCGTGAAGACGGGAACAGACCCATAAAGTAGATGCCACATACGTCAAAGATCTCGCATACTTGAATTGCATTTTGAGGAATTTCGTCCTTTTACGAGATTATGCCTTGATGTTAACATGAGTCACATGACGTCAACCATGTCGTGGCATCGCGATAAATCGGATGGCCAAAAGAAATGGCATCAAGACTTTCTTTGCGGCTGTAGTTGCCCATGAATGTCCCCCGGTGGGGTCCAGTGATGGCAAGCCGTGAGGAAATCAAATGGCTTCTTGGCCTATAGACACATCATCTTATAACGTGATTGTACAAATCCTAAACAAGTAAGGGCAGTCCCAAATATAATGCTTTAATCCTTAAAGAATTTTTTCTTTTGTTGGGACGACATCCCTTTCACTACAAAATTCCTCGCATGGTAATTTGCAATATCGGCAAACCATGGGGTACTAGAATCACCATGAAAAGATATCATTCCGAGGGTATCGAGAGGAAATGTTTCATTAATTTCCTTTTTCTCGAGATCACCTTGATGAGGATTTTCTAATCTAGATTTAAGTGAGCGGCCGCGAGATTCTTCCGCTCCTTTTTTTATAACGGAATTGATGACATCAATTCTTGGAGTAGGAGAATCCACCAGAGCAAATCTCGGTTTAGGCATCTTATTATAGCAAGAAGATAGTTGAGAGACGGTGGTCGTATACACTTGTCTTTGATAAGACTAAGTAACGGCCGAATTTCTCGAAAGCCAACACGTAATTATTTCTTTTACACGTAAGTGTGTAATGTGCTTGAGCATCCGGCATGGTCTTAATTGCATAGTGTATAGGCTAAAAATGTTTGGTCTTACGTTGCCCCAAGACTGCACCTACCGTGTAATCACTAGCATCACACATAATCTCAAAAGGTACGTCCCAATCAGTGTGCACTCAAACATCGGAGCTTCGGGTTAAATAAAAAAAAAAAAAAATCTTCTTAAGAGGTTAATTAAACGCTTCAATATATTCTTTCGAGAAGATGAACGAGGTATCTTTTTCTAGAAGATGGGTCATCGGCCGGGCGATTTTAGAAAAATCTTAAATAAATCGACGATAGAACCCGGCATGACCTAAAAAAATTCGAACGCCTTTGACGGAAGTGGGATGAGGTAACTTTGCTATTACATCGACTTTAGCTCTATCTACTTCAATACCATTTTTAGGGATCTTATGGCCGAGGACAATGCCCTCTTTAACGATAAAATGGAACTTCTCCCAATTTAGAACTAAATTAGTGTCTTCGCACCTCTTGAACATTTTGCCTAAATGGGAGAAGCATGAATAAATAGGAGAAGCATGAAGAGAAAGAATCCCTGAAGACCAAGAAATCATCCATGAAGACCTCTATTGTTTCTCGAATCATGTCTTGAAAATGGGCCATCATAACCTTTTTGGAACGTTTAGTCGTTTTTTTTTTTTTTTTTTTTATATTGCCCTGGAGATACAACCAGAAAGGCATGCGTCGGTAGGCAAACGTCCCATAAGGGCAAGTGAAGGTGGTCTTTTCTTGGTCTTGCAGGTCTATAGGAATCAGAAAATATCCCGAGAAACCATCTAGAAAATAATAGTATTCATTTCCTGCGAGTCTTTCGAGCATTTGGTCCATGAACGGAAGAGGGAAATGGTCTTTACGAGTGGCATTATTTAACTTGTGGTAGTCAATGCATACACGCCATCCCGTAACTAATCGAGTAGGTATCATCATTTCTTCATTTTTCAACTTACGGTCATTCTACCTTTTTTAGGCAACATTGTACGGGACTCACCATGGACTTATCGGATGAGATATGGTAATTAATTTGTCATCAAGGAGTTTGATAACTTCCTTTTTGATAACCTCATGAATTTTTGGGTTCACCCTTCTTTGATGTTGAACCGCCGGTTTGAAGTCATCCTCCATTAAGATCTTGTGAGTACAAAACGGTGGGTCTTGCCCTTTAATGTTCAGAGATTTCATGTTGATGGCCCATTTGTGTGACTTAAGAACTTTTAAAAGGGCGGCCTTTTCTTCATCTTTTAAGTCTTTAGCAATTATAACGGGTAATTTATTTGTATCTTCCAAAAACGCATATTCAAGATGAGACGGTAAATCCTTGAGCTCGAGTTCTGGTGGTTCTTCGATCGAAGGCTTCGTTATAGTAATATTAATTTGCTTAAGGTCCTTATTCTTCATCAGAAGGAGATTCGGAGAAAGGTCTTCATTCAACAATTTCTCAAGGTAAAGAATATCTCCCTCCGTGTCGTAGTAATCATCATCCAAATTAGAAAGCTTATTCGGGGTATGTAGAAAGGTCTCTATCTCTTCCAAAAAAATAAAATCTCCACCTTCAAAAGGAGTAAACGAGGGGGAAGAAGAAGCAATGATAAGATCTAAAGATGGAGTATGATTGCCACTCTTAGAACTATCTGAAAATCCGAGCACTTCTTGAGCATACTCCTTACATGCAACGTCTATGACATCGATTCGATTAACCGATTCATTTTCATAGGCATAGGAGTATCTTAAAGTTTGCCCGACTTTAAACGTAATGGCCTCATCATTGACTCGAAGAGTTAACTCTTCACCGTGTACATCGATTAATGCTCGTTCCATCTTCAAGAAAGGCCTCCCGAGAATGAGGGAAACCCGAGGATTGACATCGTAATCAACTATAACAAAGTTGGCCAGAAAATAAAACTTTCCTACTTTTACAAAGACATCTTCGGCAACACCAACCGGAATAGCAACCGATCGGTTTTCAAGTTCGAGTGTCATGCGAGTCAGAGTAAGTTCCGGGAGTGAAAGCTTCTTCCATACGGAAAGAGGCATTAGATTAATGCTAGCGCCAAGATCGGCCAAGGCTAAGCACTTATCTAGCTCTGAAAAATCACACAGGATGAGAAATTTTCCAGGGTCTCCAAGTTTTTTAGGCAACTTCTTAAGGAGCAATGCCAAGCAATTCTCATTTAATGGAGTACTTGCTAATTAGAATAATTTTTCCTTATTACTTAGAAGACTCTTAAACGTAGAAGCAAACTTCGGCATATGAAGAAGAGCATCCGCGAAGCTAATATCGAAGTGTAATCTTTGAAAGATTTGAAGAAACTTCAACATTTGATTATTAGCTTTTTCTCGAAGCTTTTGGTCGTTAAGCCTCGAAGGATAAGGTATCGACGGTTTAGGATTAGGCTTCAGAGCAACTTCGGGCTCCAGAATAGGAACTTGGACAACCGGAGGTTGGACGTGTGCGGTACTTTCTGAACTTGTAGTTTGCACCTTGTCCTTTGTTGCCTTGGTTTCATGTTCCACTTCCTTCGGGAGAGGAGAAGGAGTAGGTGGAATCGTAGGCCCATCATAAGCAACACCACTTCGGGTGGTAATAGCTTTCACGTCACCTCTCGGGTTAGCTACGGTATTACTAGGAAGTGATCCCGAACCCGAGGGACTTTGCTTTTGCATAGTAAGATTAGTTAACATGTTCATTATTTGATTGTTTTGATTTTCTATCTTATTGGTTCTTGTATCAAGAGAAGATTTGAATTCATTCCGCAATTCCATCTTTATATTAGTCATTTGAGTTAGCATGTCTCTCAAAGTAGCTTCAATACTTTTCATGTAGTTCGTTAACTCATTTGAAGGTCCAACTTGAGCTTGATAATTTCCTTGATTTTGATTGTTCCGATTGTAGTTTTGATTGTTTTGTACATTCAGAGGAGGAAAACCGGGTGGTCCGAGGTAATTATCCGAGCGATAGCTAAGCATATTACGGTCACCTTGTGGTTGGTAAGAATTACCCCCCGAATTATGGTTACCCGTAGTAGCATAAGCGGCCTCTTGAGTGTAGCCATCGACCACTGGGCACTCGATAAAAGAATGGGGACCACCACAAGTCTCGCACTTCGGACTCTCAGATTTGACTGATTGTATTTGTCTCATCATATCTAGAAAATTCTTATTCATCATTTCTAATTGTCGAACAACTTCTGGACTCTCGGTAGTAGTAGTAGAAGAGATAGTTCTAGATGTCTCGTCTCGAGTTGCTGAAGTGTCCCAATGGTTGTGGTGAGCGGTCATGTTCTCGATCAATTCGTAACATTCTTCCGGTGTCTTTTGCATAAAAGTTCCTCCCGCTGCAGCATTGATGGTGTCCCGATGCCTTAATGTCAAACCATTATAGAACGTATCAATTTGTGTAACTAAAAGCATATTATGGTTAGGACACCGATCAATGGACAATTTGTAACGCTCCCATGCCTCGAATAATGATTCGTTCGGTTCTTGTCTAAATTTTGTGATCTCATTCCTTAATTTAGTCACCATCGAAGGAGGAAAATATTTCGAGAGAAATTTCCTCATCATATCGTCGAAAGAGTGGATGGAATTCCTTGGAAGGCGATCATACCATGCGGTAGCATGATGCGTCAAGGAATATGGGAAAAGAGATAGACGTAGGGCGTCATCGGAGACCCCATTTTGCTTCATATGTTGAGTGACTTCCAAAAATTTGTCAATATGTCTATTGGCATCGTCGCCCGGTAATCCGTGAAATTGGCAAGTATTTTGAACTTGTTGAATCATGTGATGACGAAGTCCAAAATCCGTAGCCTGAATTGGAATCGGGGCAATTGGTCCGCCCCGTCCATTTATAGACGGTTGGCACAACTCCTCCATCGATCGAGGAGCTGGCCCATTAGGCATTAGGTCTCACACCAGAGGTGACCATAATTATTTTGTGTGAGGAGGGGACCCGCAGGAGGCGGTCCTTGATATTTAGAGGATATTGTCCTAAGTTTCTTTCGAAGTCGGAAAAGAGTGACGGTTCTACCTAAATTCCTTCCGATCGAATTATCTCTCGGGGTGCTCTAAGATAGAGAAATAGATAGAAGAGTAGAGACGGGTGCTCATGAACTAAAAAACAAGATAAGAAAAAATAGATAGAAACGAAAATTATTTTTGTAAAACGATAATCGATCAAAAATGTGTACGGTTAGTATCTAGAAAATCGCACAAAGAAGGGGAGGGCGGGTTAGCGCGGAAGCGTTTTTTTTAAAAAACCTTCTCCTGTCGGTACAAAGTTCGTAGGATAACCCTCCTTAAAACCTCTTTTTTGTTTGTTTTATCTAAAGGTGAGCGTTTTCACACATTGTCACATAACGGTTATTTTTTTTTGTTTTTCAATTTTTTTTTGGTATTTTATAAAATATTTTTGTATTTTTATAGTTTTATATAAAAGAAAATGAAAAATAATGAAGAAATGTAAAATTTATATTCATAAAAACGATAACTTCACGGGGAAGGGTCTTCAAGGCACAAATCTTCAAACTTCAACTCGTTAATCGTAACTCACATCCCCGGCAGCGGCGCCAAAAACTTGATTCGGTTGATTTAGTCTATATAAAATATAAATATATATCCTAAAATACCAAATAAGTAATAATATAGAGAGTATCTCGTTTGATATAAAAATTGTTTGAGGACAAACAATATTTTATCTCCCGGATGTTGTATCCCGACGAAGTGTGAAGATTGAAAATCATTGTTCGGTTCGTGATTCGATTTTTTACTTTTTTAATTTTCTTCTTGTCGTGCTTGAATAATGAATATTTTGTATTTTGGAATCTAAATCTAATAACGCAAAGAGAAAGCACATAAAGGCACGCTATTCTAAAAATTAAGGCAATTTAAAAACCTAATAACATTTAAAACAATTAAAAACTAATTAATAACTATATTTATCTAACTAAATAACTAAAAATGACAAATTAAAATTCTAAAAACTCAAAATGCAAATTTCTTAAACTAAAATGCTTAAAATAATTTTTAATAACAGAAAATATTTTTTTTGAATTTTTAAACTTTTTAAAAACTATTTTTTAAACTAAATAAAACTAAAAAATTAAATTAATTTACTAAAACTAATCCTAAAATTTTGAGGGAAAATTACTAAAAAATATAGACAAATTCTTAAGGTTTACAAAGAAAGAGTCAAAAGATCAATCAATAAGCAGTGAAAAATCGAATAAGCAAATAAGTAAACTAACTTGGCATATTTGAAAATCAATGGTGCAAGGTATGAATTGAAAAAGACCTTATGGGGCAATGGTTTAAGGTGTGGTGTGTGTGTAAGGAAGTCACAAGTTCGTGTCATGGACTTAACTTTTTGTAAAAAACATTTTTTCTTTGAAAAAATAGGCTATATAAGAATAAGCTAAAATGAACAACTTTAATAAAGAGCTTTTTGCCAGAACTTATTTATAAGATAAAAACAAACAATTAAAAGTAACATATTTGCTTATTTAGACTTAAAGACATTTAGCTAAACTGTTTGGACTTTTTGTAACTTAATAAGCAAAGGACAACCTAATATGCTTGAAACAGACCTACACCTAGACCTTATAGCTATAATAACTATGAGATAAGCAAAAACTTAATAAGCTAAAAGACATTAAAAGGCTTTAAGACGTGCACTAAAAGGATTACAATAGGCACTTAATAGCAAAGATATTAGACTAAGTTAATATGAACTAATAAGCACTTAGAGTAGCCTAAAAGTGAAAATAGATTATGATTAAGACTCAAATAAGACAAATAAGCCGAAAATCAACAAATAAGCTAAGGGAATAAGCTAGAAATGGCAGCTGAAAATGGTAGTTTTACACTACTTATTTTGGGATTTTTTAGATGAAATGCAAACTTGCAATTTAAAATTAAGACTCAATAAGCAAATTAAAAGGCTAAAAGTTCAAAACAGACTTAAAAATAAGATCAAAAAGGAAAAATAAACAGCACTTTAACAATTAAGACTTATAATAGCTAGAATTACTTGAAAAGTGGGACTACTTATAACTTTTACTCATTTTGACTTTTTGAAGCTAACATGATATTTAGAGCGCTTAGACTTTAAGGCTCTAAATGGTTTGGCTCACTAGAAAAGCTTAAAACAGATTCAAATTAGATACAAGAAGCTAAAATTAATAAAAATTAAACAAGTAAGTAGAACCTAAACCTCTAATGATCTGTAATTATAAAACTATTAAGTTGACTTTAAAGAACAACAACTTAGCAACACTTGACTGATTTCAAGTAAATTTACTCTAAAAGGCAATCTCATAACTAAAGGGCTTAAAAACAGTATGAATATTGATGCATATGGAATTCACATGATAACTAAAACCAATATCAAAGTACATTTGAAAAGCTTACAATAAGCAGTCTTGACAGCATAAGGACTAACAGACTTGACTTTTTGATTAAAAAAACTATTAAACTTAACAAAACTAATTCTAAACTTATTAAAACTAATATTAAGACTAAATTAGAGCTTAGGAAAACTGATTTGAGCACCAAAAACAGTCTTAACTCAAGTTAACTTGGTTAAGACTGCTTATCCCAAACACCACTTTAAAAACTTGAATTTCAAATTTAAAGCTAAAACAGATCAAAATAAACTCTTATTTATGAAAACATATTAAAAACTTTGATTATTGATGACGTATAATAGGTTTACCAGGCCTCTGGGCCTAAACCATATTAACTTAATGGGCTCTAGGCCCAACTAAAAGAAACCTAAAAAGGATGGGCCAAGATTAAGCCTGTCCCGTGCTGGCACGGCCTGGAAGAAATAAGACGGACGTAATAAGCCTTTTGCGGACCAAGCAACATCCGCGGAAGGGGACCCACGTTCGTAAGACACGATTACCACGGGCCCTTATCCTAAAAGGGTCCCATTTTGGCCCACTAACAGAAATGAGCGAAATATTAGGAAAACCTAATATTTGGCTCACCTATAAAAAGGGGTACTCTGACACCCCACATGGTATGATTTTCTGACCACATTCTATACACACACATACTCTTACATTCTCTAACAAAACATGAATACTTACTCTTACGCCGGAGTCTAATCGTGAGGTCCGTCCCCACGATAAGACTAACGGTTTGTCTTTATTTGTGCAGGAAATCATCATCCATCGGCCCATCCCAATAACCATTTAGATCCATTCTTTTAACACATAAAATTTTTTATACTAACAAGTTGGCGCCATCCGTGGGACCACGAATACAGCCGTGTTTCTTAAATATAATCACCATGAGCCCAGAGGAGACAAAACTCCCCTTAGCCAGCCCACGTCCGTCGTAAGGAATACGCTAGGGAAAGAGCCAGTTCTGCAAGATCCAGGCAGGCTTATTTCCGATGAAGCCCTGCGGGAATACTGCGACAGGAATTATCTTCAGTTTTTACAGTTCATAGTGAAAAAAAGTTGCACAGGAGAAGGTTGCAACAGGAAAGTTAAGGCTCAATAAAAGAAGTCTCAACTTTGAGGAGACCTCACATCACTCCGAGTCAGGAACACCCACCGGAAGAAGGGGTTTGAAGGAAAGGATCAGACCAAGGCATGCCCGCAGCAGATCCGGAAGCCCGAGCCCAGACCGTGGCGTGCTGAGTACCGGGATAAAGGGTTCGAAAGGAAACGGTGTTCAAAGGTTGAAAAAGGTGTATTTCACAGGGCTGGAGACAAGGGGGGAAATGTATGTCTGTATAACAGACGTCTCAAAGGCGTCGGTAGTTACCACAGTTCAGCCACGAGGGACACTGAAAGCTGCACCAAAGTTCCGATAAAGAATAACGAAGCTCGTTTGAGAGCGTTATACAAAAGGGCATCCTCGGAAGAACGGGAGGAGTTGTCTGAAAGCTTTGAGGGTCTTAAATTTTTGTGAACATTGCGCCATGAGGTCATTGGAAAGTCTGAAAAGTACAGTAAGGCTGCAATTAGTGCAGAAGCGATTGATGTGACGTCCTGTCCCAAATGGGGTATGTGAAGAAACAGATCCTTTCACTCTTCTGATTCGTTACTTTGATTTCCAAAAACTAGGAATGCTAGTCACATTAAAACATATGATGGAAGCGAAGATCCAAAAGATCATTTAAAGATTTTTCAGTCGGCCGCTAAGACGAAACGATGGGCAATGCTAACATGGCGTCACATGTTCAATTCTACACTTACTGGAAATGCCAGAGTATGGTTCGATGACATCCCCAGGGAAACAATTGATAGCTATGATGACTTAAAAAAAGCATTTCTCAAGGAATAACGACCTCAGCAGAGAAATGCAGTAAAGAGACCGTGGTCAAAATCCATAACATCAGGCAGAGAGACGGGGAGTCTATGGAAGAGTTCACGCGGAGGTATAAACTTGAGTGTAGGGACGTAAAGGGAGCTCCGGAATGTATGAAAATCTCCGGATTCATGCACGGGATCACAATCCAAGACTAATCAAGCGACTGTAAATGACTCTAATCCAAAGTCAGTCGAATGATAATTATGAGGTAAACTATAGCAATTCTCAGGAGGAAGTAGCGCTCCAACCATGATGAAAGAGTCATTATGTCATGGAAACAACAGGAAGGGATTAATCAAATACAAAATTTCAAAAAAGGAGGTCTTCCTGGAACCAACAAAGGTCAGGCAAAGATAGAAGATGTTTGACACTACTTAGCAAACTCCAAAAAATTTTGCCTTTAGAAAAGGAAAATTTAAAGCTCCGCCACCAATGATAACTCCGATAGAAAAAAGAAATGATAACAAATTTTTCGAGTTCCATGGAGAAGTAGGGCATAACACAGACGAATGTATGCACCTGAGGAAACATATTGAAGAAATGCTCAAAGCAGGAAAGTTGTCCCACTTGGTTAAAGAGATCAAGAAAACAACGGAAAGGAGCAACCTAAGGTGACAAAGAAAGGAGAAACTACTGGAATGGATTAAATCGATGGGCTATCTAAGTTCGCCTAGGAATGGGTGGCTATGCACAGAAATTACGCAGAGTTTCTATCCTATCAAAAATCTTCTTTTCTACCTTTATGGGAGATGAAACTGGACAGAAGGTCAATGATCATCGAGGCGGTAATAGGAAAATAGGATGAGTCACTGCGTGCACCATATGTACGTAGACGGCAGATCAGCTTTAGAAATTTTTATAGAGAATGAGCAGTTGCTTTAGCAGACTCCTGTCGGAAATCAAAGATAATTGATACCATACACTGTACCCTATTGGATTGGACATCAGCGCGTGAGATAATATGGCGATAGGACAATACAACTACTGGTACATTGAGAGACGAAGAGCATTCCGCCTTTTACCTTTGATTGAATTTTGTAGTAGTAGGATCACCATCCTGTACATGGAATTATTGGAAGAACGAGGGGTTTGGAAAATTGCAAGGGTTCTTTAACAGTTTCACGGAATGCTGAAGATTCCCGTAGATGGAGGGATAATTACTTTATAAAGCAGCTGGTTAATGCTACTTGAGTGAGCAATGGTATAGGACCTTAAAGAACTATCCGGCTAAACTACCAACGGTGGAAAGAAAGGATCAATAGGTGGCAATTTAACCAAATTCAAGTACTATCTATTAATGATCGGATACACATCTCACTGGAGAGGAAGGTCGCAACAAGTTGTGCAGCCTGCTTCAACAAAACTTAGATGTTTTCGCCTGGAAGCTTGCGGACATGACTGGCGTCCCAAGGCATATCGCGGAGTAGCACGTTTTAAATGCTACAGAAAGTGGGAATGCTTTCGGTTAGACAAAAGAAATGTAGGCAAAGTGGCTGTCAGATAATCAAGTGAAATACAAGACTAGGTAGGAAGTTAGTGGGAAGCAAAGAATCATGAGGGAAGTAACTACCCGACTGGTTGTCCAAATCCAGTAATGGTAAGGAAAGCACGACAACAGTTGGAGGATGTGTTACGACTTTAAGACTCTAAAACAAAGCATGCTCACAAAAGAACGGTTATCGCAAATTATAATAAACGGAAATAGCTGGAAGGTGGAGTCCATCGTGTTGGTTCCCTTTTAAATGCTTCTTGGACGCTTACAAAGGCTACCACCAAATAAAATTGCAAAGAAGATGAGGAATAAAATAGCTTTTCATCATGAACCAAGGAATATTTTGCTATACAAAGATGCCTTTTGGCCTGCGAAATGCCGAAGCCACTTACCAGCATTTGGTGGATAACGCATTCCATAAACAGATTGGTAGAAACCTTAAAGTATATGTAGACGACCTTGTTATCAAAAGCCGCACGGAGGATGAAATAGTCAGAGATATAGAGGAAACGTTCAAAACTTTAAGAGAAATTAACATGAAGTGACCCTAGAAGTGACATTTGTGGAATAGAAAGAAGAATGTTTTTTTAGGTACAAAGGTAGTACGCTGATAGGGGGCTAAAAAGTTTGTCGTTTTACAGAGAGTCACAGGTAGTACGCTGGTTTTAAGCCTTCCGTCCCCAAAATGCTTGAAGGATGTGCAAAAGTTAAATGGAAAGCTCGCAAGTCTGAACCGGTTTTTAGCCAATATCAGCAGATAAATATTACATTCTTCAAAAATTTGAAAAAGCTAAGGAGGAAATTGCGATTATTTTTATTGACCTACGGAATATGGTGAAGCAAGCATTCTCAATGAAATTATTGTCCGAACATCGCCATGTTAGTCGCACCAATGGAAAAAAAAGAGCTTATTGTATATCTGGCGGCAGCAAAAGAAATGGTAAGTGCATAGTGCTGATTATTAGAACGGGAAGCTCGCAAATCACCGATATCTTTGTCAGCGAGCGTTTAACGGGTGGAGTAAACTACATGCCTATGGAAAAATTAGTGTTGGCTTTAATTCATGCCAGTAAATGCCTAAAGAGGTACTTCCAGGCACACCCAATCATAGTCATCACAGACCAACCAATACAACATGCATTATTGAGACCTGAAGTAGCAGGAAGGCTACAAAATGGAGCATTGAATTGGGAGAGTACGCAATACATTACAGACCCAGAGTATCAGTCAAAAGGCAGATATTGGCAGACTTTATAGTCGAACGACCAGAAGAGGAATCTCCAGATACTCTAATAGGAGAAGAGGAGGAACTCCCCGAACCGTGGATCTTGTTTACGGACGGATCATCTTGCACAGACGGTTCTGGGGCAGAACTAA
>BQNB010160512.1:0-14790 GCA_026074375.1 Tanacetum coccineum | reverse complement strand
ATCATTAGTTCTAGTACATCCCCAAATCACCAAAAGTGAAATGAAAAACCAAATCATCCTTACTACTATCAACCTCGATTCATCCACCTGTCACTTTCACAAGAAGATTCACCATGTAACCATTCCCCACAAGTGAATTTCATAATGAAATGCGTCTCATCCTTATATCTCGACACTCATAAGCATGTGTGCCTATGTTGTCAAAAGCAAGTGAATTTTGTAATGAAATGCGTCTCATCAAATCATTTCTACTGTTTAACAAGTGAAGAACACAAAGAAGATATTAAATCTTCAAAGTGTTGTTGAGTCATCACAATATCGTGTCTTTCATTTGTTCATTTCCGCTTTTGAGCAAGTGAAGAACACAAAGATGATATTCAACCATCAAAGAAACCAAAAATCACCATCATACCACCAAAACAACTCTTCATTGACTTGACAAATGAAGACACTATAACCCCATCACCCAAGCTTCACGAATCATCTCCTAGTGCTCCAAATGCACCCTCTAAAACTCCATCTACCAAAGACACCTCATCCTCTTCAATTGACTACACACCAAAATCACCAACTCTTTCATCATCTCCTTCCACAAATGGCTACCTAAACCCTCCATTGTCACCTCCTCCTAGAGTTCCTCCACCACCTCCAACTCAAGCACCCAACTCAATGGAAATAACCCTCTCACTCTCACCCATTACTCCACTTGTTGAGTCATCACAATGTCGTGTCTTTCACTTTTCTTCTACCATTTTCACATTTTCACCTTTGTTCATCAACATTAACAACCATCTACTAACATTCTCACTAATGAGGGTAGCCAAAATGAGTGTGAAACCCATTTGGAGGAAGAAACTAAACCCTTGTAACACTTCCAATGAGCTCAATGTAAATTCATCTACACCAATGCCAAAACCACTCACTTCTCATCATGAACCATCTCAAGAAAACAATCACCCCAATCAAGAATTACCAAATCCTTACATTAAGGACACTCCCACATCACCACAAGTTGCCTCACATCCTCCATTTCCCATCTCACCCATCAATTCACATGTTACTCACACTCAATCTCCACCTTAAAGTGACAACCAAACTTAACACACACCACCTTCATCTCCAAGTAGAGGAAGCCTAGTTGATGACATTAATCAACTACAAGACCTATGAAACCTCTTATCCATGCATCTCTACCAATAACAAAACAACATTCTCTCATCACCTTACTCTCTAAACCTACCAAACACCTAATAAACCTATAGTCAACACCTTCCTTTTCTATTCACACTCATCCTTCTTCATTTATGTTTCCTTAATAAATCATCCTTATCATTAACATTTAGTTTGACCTAAAGTATTACGATAATGTTTATCCTTAAATACCCGAAACATGAAAAGCATACATAATGCTTAACAAAGAAACCTTGAGGATTTAGGAATCTCTCAATACACCCATTAGTCTATTTAAATCCACATCATTATCTTGGTTAGATGATGATACCATAAGGAACGTGTTGATCGAGTCTTAGCCCTTAAGCATGTGTCGGTCGAATCTTATCATTGGTTCCTAAACATTTCCATGTCTTAAGCATTTATAATTTTTTTTGATTGTTGTCTTTAGTGCCACACTTTAGAGTGCATATACCTAAAACATACATGATTTGTTCCCCACTAAGTGTCTTGCATATATATCTATCATCATCATTATATATATGTGCATTTTTCTACTAACTTTGTTTTGTAGCACTTTTTCGTTACTCGATTTCTTGGTGCCCCAATCAAGGGGGAGCATACACCAAAGGGGAGTATTTGCAAATGTCCAAGCCATTATGTTTTGTTGGGAATTATACATTCCTGACTTAATACCGTTAGTTATATACTTAGTACCGCTAGTAATAGTTAGTACTGACAATACAAAATGTTAAGTACTGCTCAGATAGTTAGTACCGTTAGTATAAAATAGTTAGTACCGTTTAAGAGATATGCATGAGATATTATAGGAAAAGATATGCATTATCTTTTACGCATTTTGTAAGCCAGGATTATGGTTTTCCTTGGTGTATTAAAAGAACCCTTACGACATAGTTAGAGATATCAGTTCATTGTTAATCTCATAGTTAGCAATCAATATAAAAGTTTAGTTATCAATATTCATTGTTCTTCTTTGCATTATAAGTTAGATTCCGTATAACTTATAGTGTTCTTAATCATTGTTTCTCCTGTAGTTTGTGTGAATCTATTCATATTAGCCACAACCCTTAACAAGGTAGTAAGATCCATATTCAAAGGGATCTACAAGTGGTATTAGAGCCTGTAGAGAAACTCTAAGTAAGAATAACAAAAACCAGTTATAAACTTTTATCTTATAAAGCAATTCAATGGCTGGATCAGAAGATGATAATCCACCACCACCACCACCACCACCATCACAAACACCAACACAACAAACTCCTCACACTGTTTCAACCATCAAACTTCCTATTCTCAAGAAGGGAGAATATGACATATGGGCCATGAAAATAGAACATTATTTGGCCCATACAGACTATCCTATCTGGAAAGTTATTCAAAGAGTAAATGGTCTCATGAGTGTCTCAACCGATACAAATGGTTTAATTAAAGGTTCTGCTCCTAAGAACTGTAGAAGAAAATTTTGAAGAGAAGAGAAAGAAAGCAAGGACCCTTTGCTTATGGCTTTACCAGAAGATCATCTTACTAAATTTCATAAAATGACTGATGCTAAAGAGACGTGGGAAGCTATTAAGTCTAGATTTGGTGGAAATGATGAATCAAAGAAGATGCAGAAGTATATTCTAAAGAAACAGTTTGAAGGCTTCTCTGTATCAAACTCAGAAGGGCTACATAAAGGCTATGACAGGTTTCAGAGTCTTCTGAGTCAACTAGAGATTCATGGTGCAGGCGTCTCAACAGAAAATGCAAATCAGAAATTCCTTAGGTCTCTACCTTCTGCTTGGTCTCAAGTTTCCTTAATCATGAGGACCAAGCCAGGAGTGGACAGTCTCAGTTTTGATGATCTGTATAATAATCTTAGGGTCTTTGAGTCTGATGTTAAAGGCTCTACTGCATCATCCTCTAACACACAGAATGTGGCATTCGTTTCAGAGAACACTGGCAGTACTAATGATGTTAGTACCGCTTATGGTGTTTCTAACTCTTCTGGTCATAACTCACAATATGAACATACTTCATCATACTCCTTACTTGCAAATCAATCCAGTTGTCCACAATTGGATCAGGGGATTTGGTAAACAGCTTTGTGAGTTTGTTTTAGAAGAAATAGACTGAAATGAGGTAGCCTATGATTTTCATGAGAATGAAAAAAGTTCTACACAAAGATAGGTAGAAAGCTACCATTTGATGCAATGGAAAACCGGTTGTTGTTTGGACAAAAAACCAAAGTCGAGTGCTATAGTTGTCACAAGATAGGGAATTTTGCTAGAGAATGCAGATCCAAAGGGAATCAAGATAGTAGGAGGAGAGATGCTTGGAACACTGGGAATAAGGAAAAAGACAATGGGAAGAAGATCTGGTAAACAGGTGAGGACTCTAAAGCTTTGGTGACTCTTGATGGAGAAGGTGTTGATTGGACTAGTCACTCAAAAGATGAACATGAGAACTATGCTTTGATGGCTTGCAGCGGTTCAGGCTCAGACACAGAGGTAACTTCTTATTCCAAAGAATGTAAAGATTCTTATGCTAAACTTAAAAAATTGTTATGAATGAACAGAGGGAACAACTTGGAGATGCATATAGAAATACAGGCATATACTCAAGCTTTAAAGAAAGTTGAAGTACAATTAGTTGCTCATCAACAAGGTCAACTTTGGTATGAGGAAAAGATAAGGTTTATGAAGATTGACTTAGATGATAAAACTGATGTCCTTACATACCATAAGAAACTATTGACAGAAGCTGAAAAATAAAAAGAAGATTTAAAAGCTAAAGTAGAAAAATGGCACAACTCTTCTAAAAATCTTAATATTTTGCTAAATAGTCAGATGAGTGCTAGGGATAAGGTTGGGCTTGGGTATGGTGATCAATTGAATAAGGGTGTTTTAAGTTATGAAAATGAAGTTTTCTAAAGTGTGTTTGTCAGTAGGACAAGTGATATAAAAGATAGTCCTGTGAATGATAGATATGCAGAGGGGATGCATACAGTTCCCCCTCCAATGATAGGGATCTACATTCCTTCTGGACCAGATACAGAAATAGATGACTCACAATTTACATATGGTCCAAAGCAATCTAAACCTAGTGAATCTGATGCTAGGAGCAGTGACTTTACTTCTTGTGAATCAAATACTAGTGAAGAAACACAACCTAATGTTTGGAATGATGTTCCTATCATTAAGGAGTATGAATCATATAGTGAAGATGAACATGTGTCTCTACCCTCAAAAGAACAGGAAACACCTAGTTTTGCTAATACTATTAAGCATATAAAAACTCCTAGGCAAACTGTTAAACAACAAAACACATGCAGTAAGAGTCCTAAACCTGACAAAAAGGATTGTAGTGGTTTAATATCTAAAAAATTAGGTTTGGGATATGGGTTTACTACAAAAGCATGTTTTGTATGTGGAAGTCTTAGTCATCTTATCAGAGATTGTGATTTTCATGAGAAAAGGATGGCTAAACAGGTTGAACTAAACAAACAGAAGGGTAAGGGTAATGTTCAAAGGGAGAATAAACCAGTTTGGAACAATGTGCAAAGAGTGAATCATAAGAACCAATTTGTTCCTACAGCAGTACTAACTAGAACTGGCAAAATTCCAGTTAGTACTGCTAGAGCTAGCGGTACTAACAATGTTAGTACTGCTAGACATAATTTTAACATTCAGGCAATACCAACTAATGCTGCCAGGAAAATTAGTACTGTTAAACCTTTTGTGATTAAAGTTAGACCAAAAACTATTTTTCATAAAACTCATTCACCATTTAGAAGGCCTTTTAATAACACAACAGCACTTAAAACCACTTTTACAAAGCAAAAAGTTAATACTGCTGGGGTAAATGCAGTTAGTGCTGTTAAGGGAAAAAGAGAAACTGCTGTTAAGCCCTCAGCAGGTTGTAATTAGAGACACAAAAGACATTACTCGAACAAAGTCTCCAAATACAATGGTGGATCAAGTTCTAGAAATTATGTTCCTTTTAAAGATCCACTAGGCAGACCCAAGGCCACAAAGGCTTGGGTCCCTAAGAGAAACTAATCTCTCTTATTTAATGTGCAGGATTATCCATAAAGAGCTTTACAGAACAAAGGGATTGTTGATAGTGGATGTTCCAGGCACATGACTGGAAACAAGGCCTACCTTGCTGAATATCAAGACTTTAATGGTGGCCCTGTTGCTTTTGGAGGAAGTAAAGGTTACATAACTGGTAAAGGTAAAATAAAAATAGGAAAGTTAGATTTTGAGGATGTGTGCTTTGTAAAAGAACTACAGCATTTCAATCTCTTTTCTGTGTCACAGATGTGTGACAAGAAGAACAAGGTTCTTTTCACTGACTCTGAATGTTTTGTTTTGTCTCTTGAATTTAAGTTACCTAATGAAAATCAAGTCTTACTTAGAATCCCCAGACAAAACAATATGTACGGTTTCAATCTAGAGAACATTGTTCCTTCCGGAGGTTTAGCTTGTTTAATTGCAAAGGCCACAATTGATGAATCTAACAAATGGCATAGGAGGTTGGGTCATGTTAACTTTAAAAACTTAAACAAACTTGTGAAGGGAAACCTTGTAAGAGGTTTACCTTCAAAGATTTTTCAAAATGACCACACTTATGTTGCTTGTCAGAAAGGAAAGCAACACAAGGCCTCCTATAACGCAAAATCAGTGAGCTCTATTAGTCAGCCCTTACAGCTTCTATATATGGATTTATTTAGACCAACATCTGCAAGGAGTTTAAACCATAAAACTTATTGCCTGGTTATCACTGATGATTTTAGCAGATTTAGTTGGGTGTTCTTCTTAAGAACTAAGGATGAAACTAGTGGAATCCTTAAGGACTTTATAAGACAAATTGAGAACCAATTAAATCAAAAAGTTAAATCTATTAGATGTGATAATGGTACAGAATTTAAGAACATGGATTTTATTGAATTATGTGGGTCAAAAGGGATCAAGAGGGAATACAGTAATGCCAGAACTCCACAACAAAATGGAGTTGCTGAAAGAAAGAACAGGACCCTTATTGAGGCTGCTAGAACTATGCTAGCAGATTCCTTTTTATCTAACACTTTTTGGGCTGAAGCAGTTAGTACTGCTTGTTATGTCCTTAATAGGGTATTAGTGACCAAGCCTCAAAATAAGACACCTTATGAACTTATAACTGGTAAAATACCAATCATAAGCTATATAAGACCTTTTGGGTGCCATGTGACCATCTTGAATACCATTGACCACCTGGGCAAGTTTGATGGGAAATCAGATGAAGGGTTTTTAGTAAGGTATTCTCTACAAAGCAAGGCTTTTAGGGTATACAATTTAGAAACTAAGAGAGTTGAAGAAAATCTGCACATAACCTTTTTAGAAAATAAACCAAATGTTGCAGGGAAAGGACCAACTTGGCTGTTTGATCTTGATTATTTAACAGATTCAATGAATTATCAACCTATGAGATCAGAGAATCAAGTTAACAAACATGCAGGTGCACAAGAAGCTAATCATAATGCAGGTACAAAAGATAATAATGATGCAGGTGATTCTGAAATAGAAGCTGAATCTGCTCAGGACTACTTTGTAGTGCCAATATGGTCTTCTTATACTTCAACAGTCAAGAGCTCAAAAGCAAAGAATGCAGGTAAAGAACCTAACAAACATCCTGATTTCAAGCCAATAGATAAGGAGAATCAAGTCTTTTTGGATGAGCTTAAAAGACTTAAAAGACAAGAAAATGATGCTAATAATGCAGCTCAAGCTCTCAGGAAGGAGTTTGCCCAAGAAACTGAGGATTTGCTTATTCAAGCAGGATCTGTTAAAACTAGCAGTACTAGCATAGTTAATACTGCTAGCACACCAGTTAGTACTGCCAGTCCTTATGGTGGACTATCCTTCACTGATCTAACCAATACTGACCAAGATGATTCAGAAATACCTGCACTTGAGGAAATTTATAACAATCCTACTGCTGGTATTTTTACCAATGCATCTTATGATGATGAGGGTGCAGTGGCTGACTTCACAAATTTAGAACCTATTGTGAACAATAGTCCTATTCCCACATCAAGGATAAACTTTATTCATCCTTCAACTCTAATTCTTGGAGATCCAAAATCAGCAGTTCAAAGAAGGAGCAAAGTGACCAAAAGTTCTGGAGCCCATGCTTTTGTAAGTTATATTCAAAAGCAAAGGAGAAATAATCATAAGGACTTCCATCATTGTTTATTTGCTTGTTTCTTGTCTCAAAATAAACCCAAGAAGATCTCTGAAGCACTTGAAGATGAAAGTTAGGTTGATACTTGATAAGTGCTTAATTACACATATCTTTTACCTCTAAAAACGAGCTTAAATGACCAAAAACAGACAAAAACTGCCAAATATATGTTTGTTTTGCATTTGTATTGTGCAGGAAGTGGATATCAACAAAAAGACAGAAAACCAAGCCAAAATGACAAAACTGAGCATGGAATGGAAAAGACTGTGCAAAATCAAGGCCAAAGTCCAAAAATGCCAAAGTCAGAGTCAATACTGAAGAATCAGCAGTCAAACCGGAGCCGGAACTGAAGAATACTATTGAATGCAATCTTAACCCATCTGATGGGCCGGGAAAGCCCAATAGTATATTTATGAAGACTGTGAAGACCAAATGGGCCCTCAATCAATTACAACAGCCCATTTGTGTGCAATTGACAAAGACTGTGAAGACTTTGAAGGCCCAATCCTAGCCCAGTTACAGCCAATCTCAGCCATTGTACACACAAAACCCACTTCATAACCTTATTGGGCTTGAAAAAGCCCAATAACCAAACCTGTACCTTATTGGGCCCAAACCCAAACCCAGTGGGCCCAATACAAGCCCAACAAAAAGGAGTTTGCCCAATAAACTAAGGATTTGCTTCTACAAGCAGGAGTTGCTAATGCTAGGCGAGTACTAACATAGTTAATAACTGCGTAGCACACCAATTAGTTTGAATGCCCAGTCCTTATGATGGGACTATCCTTCCGATCTAACCCAATACTGAACAACAGATTGATTCAGATATACCAGCACGATGAGGATATTTATGCAAATCCTCTGATGGTTATTTTTAACAAATTCTCTTAAGATGATTGAGGGTGTAGTGGCTGACTTCCACAAATTTAGAACTATTTGTGTATGTCTAGTCCATTCCCACATCAAGGATTAACTCTTATTTCATCCTTCAACTCTTAATTTCTTAGAGATCCACAATCAGTGTGTGTCAAAACAAGAAGCAAAGTGACCAAAAGTTTTGGAGCCTATGCTTTTGTAAGTTATATTCAAAAGCAAAGGAGAAATAATCATAATGACTTCCAGCATTGTTTATTTGCTTGTTTCTTGTCTCAAAATGAACCCAAGAAGATCTCTGAAGCACTTGAAGATGAAAGTTGGGTTGATGCTATGCAGGAAGAACTGCTGCAGTTCAAGATTCAGAAAGTTTGGATTCTTGTAGATTTGCCTTATGGGAAGAAGGCAATTGGAACAAAATGGGTTTACAGAAATAAGAAGGATGAGAGAGGAGTTGTGGTTAGAAATAAGGCAAGGTTAGTTGGTCAGGGACATAGGAAGAGGAGGATAGAATTTATGATGAGGTTTTTGCTCTGTGGCCCGGTCAAAAATTTTTGATGAACCATTAGGATATTTTTGCCTTTTTTCTTTCTTACATGGGATTCTTAGTCTATCAGGATGGATGTGAAAAGTGCCTTCCTGTATGCAAAATAATGGATATGAAAAGTGTCTTCCTGTATGGCAAAATTGATGAGGAGGTATATGTGTCTCAACCTCCAGGTTTTATAGATCCCAAGTATCCTAATAAGGTCTACAAAGTAGTGAAAGCTCTCTATGGTTTACACCAAGTCCTTAGAGCCTCGTATGCTACTTTATCTACTTTCTTGTTGAAGAATGGATACATAAGAGGAACTGTTGACAAGACTCTTTACATTAAGAAGGACAAACATGATATCATATTAGTACAAGTTTATGTGGATGATATCATTTTTGGTTCTACAAAGAAATCTTGGTGTGATGAATTTGAGGCATTAATGAAGAGTAGATTTCAGATGAGTTCTATGGGAGAACTCACCTTTTTATTACAAGTTAAACAGAAAGAAGATGGTATCTTTATAAGTCAGGATAAGTATGTTGCAGAAATCCTGAAGAAGTTTGATTTTGTCAGTGTTAAGACTGCTAGTACACCAATTGAGACCCAAAAGCCTTTAGTCAAGGATGAGGAAGCTAGTGATGTGGATGTACATCTTTATAGATCCATGATTGGTTCTTTAATGTACTTGACTGCTTCTAGGCCTGATATTATGTTTGCAGTCTGTGCTTGTTCTAGGTTTCAGGTCACTCCAAAGACCTCCCATCTAAGTGTTGTTAAGAGAATCTTTAGGTATCTAAAGGGCAAACCCAAACTAGGCCTTTGGTATCCTAGAGTGTCCTCATTTGACCTGGAAGCCTACTCAGATAGTGACTATGCTGGAGCAAATCTTGACAGGAAATCCACAACAGGAGGTTGTCAATTTCTTGGCAGGAGACTTATTTCTTGGCAATGCAAAAAGCAGACAATTGTGGCTACTTCTACTACAGAGGCAGAATATGTTGCTGCTGCAAATTGCTGTGGGCAAGTTTTGTGGATTCAAAATCAAATGTTAGACTATGGGTTCAATTTCATGAACACAAAGATCTACATTGATAATGAAAGTACAATATGCATTGTAAAGAATCCAGTATATCACTCCAAAACAAAGCATATTGCAATTAGGCACCACTTCATAAGGGATGCATATGAGAAGAAACTTATTCAGGTGCTGAAAATACACACTGATGACAATGTAGTTGATCTTCTAACCAAGGCATTTGATGTTAGCAGGTTTCAGTTCTTGGTTGTTACAATTAGGATGATCAATCCATAAGCTGCATTAGTTAAGGGGAGGCAATATGATTTGTTGTATAGTTTGTATGAAGTGTTCAGTGTGCAGAAGAATCTTGACCATAGTGATGATTTTCATGGAGTTATTTGGGTTTTAGAGAGTCATTGGGAAGAGCTTTAGATGGTACTGAAGCACTGCTATTGCCAAAATTGTTCATTCTTTGGTTGGCAAAAGTTAGTACCGACAGTGCAAAGTTAATACCGTTGGGCAAAGATAGTACCGCTATAGAGACGTTGAAGAAAATACCGCCAAGGGTCTAAAGTGTAAATTGAAACGGTTTCTTTGATCTTAGGTTTGTTTAACCTATATAAACCCATCTCAATTGCACAGTTCACTCACGTAATCTCTTTCAAATACTTTCCTTCATTCAAACCCTAATCTCTCACTCACCGACGATCTCCAATCATGGTTGTTCTTGAATCGTGCCCTAAACACAATATGGTCGCCTATTTAGAGAAAACTGATGGAAATGCAGAGTTTCATGAGATTATTGACTTTCTTGCGCGAAGCTCCATTCACAATGCTCTCACTGTAAGTCTAGTGATCTCTACTACATTTGTTGAACAGTTTTGGATGTCTGCTAAATCCAAAATAATCAACAATGTTAGGTATATTACTGCCAAAGTAGCTGGCAAGCCTGTGTCTATCTCTGAAGCATCAATAAGAAGTGATCTTCTTTTTGATGATGCCGATGGGATAGATTCTCTACCAAATCAGGCTATATTTGATGTTATTCAGCTCATGGGTTATGAAGGGGATTTAACTGTTTTAACATTTAACAAAGCTTTGTTTTCACCCCCAATGGAGATTTATTTTATTGTATTAGTTCAAAAAGCACCTCTTAGGATCAAATTCCCACTAATATTGCCACTGCAGTAATTTGCTTAACCTTAAATCAGAAATATAATTTTTTTAAATTAATTTTTGATGGTATGCTTGGACACATAGATGCAAAGAAAAAGTTTGTTATGTATCCACGTTTTATTTCAGTCTTTTTTGATACACAGCTAAAGAGTATGCCCGTGCCTTTAGACCATTTTCATGTTAATACTTTGACAAGTAAAGTTTTCTCCTTTATGGTTAAAAAGGGTAAACATTTTTTAGGGAAAGTCACACCTCTATTTTCTAACATGTTGGTTCAACCAACAGAGGATGAGGGTGAACAATCAAAAAGACCATCTGAACCACAACTTGCACCCTCTCATCCTCACCCAAGTGAAGTTCATGTTGAGCCTCAGTCTGACCCATCACATAGACCTTCACCTACTACTCATATTCCTGATTCCATTCCAGAGAGTTCTAGTGGGAATCATGGAGGTCAGTCATCCAGTGATAAATCCCTTTCAGGGAATGAGGGTGACATGACACTCCAAAGTGTGTATGATCTTTGTATCTATTTGTGTACACAGGTTACAGATCAAGCCAAAGAAATTCAACAGTTGAAGGCACATATCAAGAAGCTTAAGAAGAAAGCCAAACATGTTATCACACACCACAGAGTTTGGATGAAGAGCGTATCCTTGAAGCAAAGATTGGCAGGAAAGAAATCCTTGAAGAAAACATATATGCAAAAAGAGTCTGTATCCAAACAGGGGAGGAAATCTGCCAAGGTTGAACCTACAGTCCATAAAGATCAAGCCTCTGATAAGCTTGGTGATGATGCAATTGACAATATGAAGACTGAGGATGCTCAAGGAATGGGGAGGACAAGATATGTGGTGCATGAAGAGAAGGAAAGGAAAGAAAAGGAAGTTAGTGCTGAAGATGCACTAGGTACTGACAAGGAAAAAGATAGTACCGACAGATCAGATGAAGGTACTGACAAGCAAAAAGTTAGTACCGATAAGGTAAAAGATAGTACCGACAGGGAAAAAGATAGTACTGACAACAAAAAAGATAGTACCGATAGACCAGATGAAGGTACTGTTGATCAAACTGAAGGAAGAAGTGCTACTCCAACAACTCCAACACCTACTCCTACAACTTTTGGAGATGATGAAACTATTGCTCAAGTTCTTCTCAACATGAGCCAAGCCAAAGCAGTTTCAAGAGAAAAGGAGAAAGGAGTTGAACTTAAGGATGTTGAGGAGACTGAGAGACCTAGGCCTACTTCAACCAGATCATTATTGACATTAAAGCCTCTTCCAAAGATTGATCCAAAAGATAAAGGGAAAAAGAAAATTGAAGAGGAAGATGAGTCTGATACTGAATCTGAAGGTATTCCTGAAGCTGAAAAGAAATTTAAGCAACTTGCTAGGGATGAAGAGATGGCTAGAAAGGTACAAGAAGATTGGGAAGCAGAAGAAGAAGTTAAAAAGCTAGCTGAGGAAGAAGCTATAAAGGCTGCCCTTTCAAATGAATATGACTTTATTCAAGCAAGAATTGAAGCTGATAGACTTCTAGCACTAAGACTTCAAGATGAAGAGAGAGAGCAGTTCACTGTGGAAGAGAGAGCAAAATTCCTTCATGATACAATTGCAGCTCAAAGAAGGTTTCTTGCAGAACAAAGAGCTATTGCAATAAGGAATAGACCTCCTACAAGAACTCAGCTTAGGAATCAGATGATGACTTATTTGAAACATGTTGGAAACAAGAAACACTCAGACCTGAAGAACAAAACTTTTGAAGAAATACAAGCTTTATATGAGAAAGTGAAAAGGTTTGATGAAAGTTTCACTGCTGTTGGTTCCACTGAGGATGAAAGAAAGATTAAGGAGATGAATGAAGGAGCAAAAGATCTTGAACAGAAGAGATTAAAGAAGAAGGTTGCTAAAGAAACTCCAAAGAAAGAAGACACAGCAAAGGTACCTGCTAAGGTAGATATGACAGAGCAGGGTAAAGTTGGTAAAAGAACACCAAAAAATAATACCTTCCAATGAGGTATTATCCATCAATAAGTTCCGAAACCAAAGATTTCAAAACTTGCCATTTGTGACATTTAGGAAGTACGGCTCACCTTAAAAAGTAAAATTTTTAAGAGCTACCGTGAAGTAAATTTGATTATTTGGTTTAAGTTGTCTTCTCGTTATCCGTTAATTTAGTTTGTTAAAACAATAAAATAAAATAAAAATAATAAAAATTAGTTTAAATTTAGTTTAAATTTTCTTTTTCTACTTTGTGCATGCGCACTCGTTATCAAACCCGCAACCGTAACCGTCAACAACAAGCCCAACAAGCTGTTGTTTATCCATTTCATTTAGAAGAACCTTTTGTTAATCCTCCATTAGTTCCAATGGCTGATAACCGGACAATGGCACAATTGCTCCAAGCACCCACCGAGGGTTACGAGGATGCAATTGTAATTCCCGAAATCAATGCTAACTTTGAGTTAAAGCATGGTTTGATCAATCTTGTTCAAAACAAACAGTTTTTCGTACATGATAAAGAGGATCCACATGCTCACATCCGTTATTTCAATAAGATTACTTCAACAATGAGATTCTCGAACGTCCCGAGCACGTCAATTAAGCTTATGCTTTTTCCGTTTTCTCTTGAAGGTTCAGCCCGGATTTGGCTAGAAAAAGAACCTCCTCGATCAATTTTGACATGGGACGATCTTGTTTCAAAATTCATTAATCAATTCTTTCCTCCTTCAAAAACAACAAATCTTCGTAACGAAAAATCACGAGATTTCAACAAAGATTTGACGAATCATTTTATAAGGCTTGAGATCGATTTAATGACCTTCTTTGAGCATGCCCACATTACGGATTTTTAGAACTACATCAGTTGGATACGTTTTACAATGCTTTGAATGCTAATGATCAGGACTCGTTGAATTCTGCTGCTGGTGGAAACTTTTTGGATAAGATGCCTCGTGAATGCTTGAGAATTATCGAAAGTAAATCCAATTCTATAAAAACTGTCCAGCCACCGATGGAAATATTTATCATGACAACATTCAAGAGTACGTTTCACAAGCTGCTGCAGCCAATTTTAATCAAGGAAATTCTAATTCTAGACCTTCGATGGTTTCGAATCAAATCCGACCTCCTGGTTTTCCTCCGATTCAAAACAGTCAAAAACGTTTCAATCAGAATCAAGGAAATAATTTCAACTAAAATCGAGGAACCAATTTCAATCAAAACCGTGGAAGTAACTTCAATCAAGGACAAGTTTATCAACCTCCAACTAATCAACCACCAGTTTATCAAGCTCCTACTCCGCAACCGCAAGGTGTTTCAAAGACTGATTTTGAGAATTATGTCAAGGCTAATGATGATGTGTTACGGAATATGCAAAATCAAGGCCAGGGTTTACAAAACCAGATGACAAATTTAACGGAAATGCTTTCTAAGTTCATAACTTCCAACACCGCTTCATCTTCGAATTCAGGAACTCTTCCAAGTCAAATCGTAACTAACCCTCGTGAGCATGTAAATGCTATCACAACACGAAGTGGTAAGACTTGTGAAGGACCTTCGACTCCTTTTCATACACCCATTGTTTCTATTCCTCTAAAGGAACCCGAACAAAACCCGGAGACGTCAATGGACAAAGTGCAAAAACCAAGTTTAGAGAGTACCACACAAGTCCCACCTCCGAAACCAAAGGCTAAGAAAACTGTTCAAGAGCCTAATTCTCTAGAGCCTGATTCATATCAAACTAAACTTCCATATCCCGAGAGGATGAAAGTAAGAGAAAAAGATACACCCCG
>BQNB010160511.1:4638-14790 GCA_026074375.1 Tanacetum coccineum | reverse complement strand
CAAATACAATGTATTTTTGGTACGTTTTTAGTCATTTAAGACCGTTTTTAATGGAAAATGGTATGTGTAATTAAGCACATACATGTGTTCTCTAAGTTATTTATGAAAACACTAAGCAACATTACTAATCCTAATTATGAACTTCCACTTAGGTGTTGGCATGAATTAGAAAACATCAATTTCTATGGATATAGGACCGTCCCATCAAAATGGAAAGGCGGATGTGGGAACGACACTTTAGTACCTTGCAACAAGTATGCATATAGATCTTTTCAGATAATTTATTTTACATTATCAATTCGTACAAGTGGAAGTTTGCTATATGTGTTTATGGTAGGATGAAATTCATATCATTATGTCGATGCATTACACTAAGTATAAGTGAAAAATACTTTTAGATGTTACATATAAACGAAAAACCCATGAATTTAGTTTCAAACAATTGCCAAACCTTTTTAAGACAAAAAAATCAATGTATTCCTACATATATCCTATGTACAAACTAGACGGTTACAACATATGTCAAAATGATCCAACTTGATTAAGTTTTTAGTGTGGGTAACTTGACGAGGCTATGGGCTCTGAGCTGATAATTAATTCACAAAAGTTAACGTTGAACCAATATTGTCATATTCAAAGCAGACTTGAGAGGATGATAAAAGTGAAGTGAATAAGAATTACTGATGGTTATTGTTAGTCATTAGTATTGACATTAGTCTAAAGTTTAGGGGTGTCATATGTAATCTTAGTTCATAGTGTTTTAGTCAAATAAGTATATGGCTCAGTGGAATGTTTGCATGGTTCATATATGTCCCATTGAAACACCCGACTTGTTCTTCCAATGTATTAGTCGATTGCTTGTTAGACAAGGAATGGTTTTATCCCCCTCATTCTTTATATATAGAGATGAGGAGGGTTTCATTGTACCGTTTATCTTCTTTTCTAGTTCTCAATAAATGAAGCATTTGAGAGCTATACGTGCGTGTTTAATTTCTATCATGATATCTATTTGTGTGTGTATCGAGGTCATCATCAAATTGAGTTATCCGCTGTTAGCTTCTTCGGTTTGTTGTAGGGTTTTACAACAAGTGGCATCAAGATCCAGGTTCGAAGTTCGAAGGAGGCTAGTTTCGATTGGTGATCATTTTTTGATAGGAGCAGAAGGTAGGTTTTCTGTTGGGGCTACCAGAATCAACGACAACAGCAGGTTAGTTTTGGAGGGTTATTCAAAACGGAAGTCGACACAAGCATTTTTGGGTTTCGGGCTATTGAGCTTCAAAAGGCATCGAAAAGGCTGTTGGTCACTCGCACCACAACGGTGTCACGATAGAAAGGTTTTCTTAGTGGGTTTATGTTGTTCGGTTTGATAACATGGGTTTTGGGTTTTACTTGTTGTTAGTTTCAGAACAACAAGGGCTTCTTGTCGATCGGGTTGTGGTCGACAAGGTATTTCTGTTCGGTTTTCTTGAACGTCAAAGGGAAGTACAAGGTCTTCTTTAAGTTAGTTGGTTTTTGGTTTATCGAAGATTGGTACGGTTCGAGTTCTTGTCGACGTACTGAGGAATAAGACAATCTATAAACTAGGTCTTTTATATATATAAAAAGAAACAAGGTTGAATTCAAAGGGTTGTTATATTGTTTTTGGAGGGATTGTTTATTCTTCCAAACAGAATACAACAAATTATGTCAAAAAATCAGTTGCATGGTTACCTGCACGTGAACATATAGAAGTTACAAGATTATTTTTAAGATGAAGCTATAATTTGTTGAAGGTTTATATTCGACAAAGGTTATTTTTTAGTTTCAAATATTTCTTGTCGTGTTGCTTGGTAGCTTGGATCACAAGTTGCGGATTTAGCATATAAAGTCGACAAGGGTGTTTCAAAGATACACAGGATACTTTGTTTAGTTCGGAGTTGTGAGGTTTACATCACAAGGTTATCAGAATAAACAAAGGGTAAAAGAATGATGACAGGGACCAAGTTTGACATCGAAAAATTCAATGGGAAAATGACTTTGGGCTATGGCAGGTAAGGATAAAGGTTTTGCTGGAACAGTAGGGATTAGCTGCAGCATTGAAGGAGTTACCTGCAGCCACGATAGTGGCATATGATAACGTCATTCGAAAAAGGCTTACAACACATTTATCTTGTGTTTGGGTGATCGGGTCCTACAGGAGATCACCAATAAGACAACTGCATCGAGGATTTGGAAAAAGTTAGAGACTTTATACATGACAAAGTCTTTAGCTAATAGTTTGTACTTGAAAAGGAAGTTATATACTTTTCAATGCATCAAGGTAAGAGTCAGTCCGAACATATTGATGAGTTTCACAAGCTCGTAGGTGAGTTAGCGGCTATAGATACTGCTATATCGGATAAGGATCGGACATTATTATTACTCACATCTTTACCATCGTCTTACGATAATTTTGTGGAGACTCTGCTATATGGTCGGGATACTTTGAAGCTAGAAGACGTGCTCGCGACACTTAATTTTAGTAAACTTTAGAAGATGACGGAAGCAAAGGGTGATGGTGGTGAAGGGTTGTATGTGAGGGGGAGATCTTGCCAGAGAGATATGGACCAGGGTACAGATAATGCGTGGTCGAAGTCACATGGAAGAAGCAGCAAACTCAGGTGTTATATATGTCAGTCTAGGGAGCATTTGAAGAAGGATTGTCCGAGGTATAATCACAAGAAATCTAAAGGTTTTGTCAGGAACAAAGATCAAGTATCCAGTTCTGGAGCTGATGGGTATGACAGTGCTTATGTTATGATGGCTATGAGTGTTGAACAATTGTTGGACTAGATCATGGATTCAAGGGGCTCATACCATATGAGATACAAGAGAGATTACTTGTTTGATTTTGAGGAGTATGACGGTGGTAATATACTGCTTGGTGATGGCAGGGAATGCCGTATACGGGGGACATGTAAGGTTCAAGTACATATGAGGGATGGGTCAAGTTTCGTGTTGGACAACGTCAGGTATGTTTCGAAATTAAAGCGAAACTTGATATCGCTGGGCACTCTTGAAAAAGAGGGTTTTACCGTGAAGATGTAGTTGGGCAAGATCAAGTTATAAAGGGTTCGCTGGTGGTGCTATCAGGAACAAGAAGGGCTAATTGCCTATATACCATGGACGGTCAGACAGTGACCCAGAAGAATTTAAAGGGTAGAAAGTAGTTAGGAGGATATCAGGCTGGGTGGAAGATCAAGACGGGTAATGTTCTTGATTCTTATAATCAAAGGTCTACATAACAATGTATGAAGAGTGGGGTCGCCAAACATTTGGGTATTGCAAGAATAAAGCAGCAGAATGGGTTGGTTGAGGAGACAAACGTGACACTCTTGGCTAAGGTACGTTGTTTTCTGATTAAGTCTGGTATGTCCATGGTCTTTTGGGCAGAGGATACAACCATGTCTACATATCTAGTAAATATGTCACCATCATCAGCGATTGGATTTAAAACACCTATATATATGTTGGGGGTTTTTTGGTTAGCTTGCTAGTATTAAGCAAAGGATGCTTGAACCGGTTAAGGCCAAGTGCATATTCCTAGGATACCGTAAAGGTATAGTGTGTAATAAGCTTTGGAGTTTAGATGACGTTACTTTAAAGGTAGTGCTTTATAGGAATATGGGTTTCAATGAGAGTGGGGAGCACAAAAAAACTTTCATTGGTTCTGGTGTAGGTACGGGTTTAGTGCAGGTGTTGCAGGGTTTTGAGTTTGAGATGGAACCGTAGGAGGATCATGCATTTGAGGTGGAACCTCAGGGGAATGCCGATCATATAGCTGGTTCACAAGAAGTACAAACTCATGATTTAATAGACTATCATTCACCACGTGATAGAGAGCAACACTCAGCACGTGAGCTATTTAGGTATAAAGAAGATAATAATGAGGCTGCTTTTATAGTTGCTACAGTTGAGAAGATATATGCATATGAATCATTGACTTTTAATGATACAGTTGCTTGTGAGGTGATTTCCAAGTGGAATGCTGGATTGAAAGAAGATATGGTTGCTCGATTACATGTGTATGTGCTCAGTGACGGTTGCAGGAAAAGCAGTAAAAATAGCGATGACTATTACTAGGAGTATACACTAGGTATGTTCATACATCTATCTCTCTATATAGATGGTATGGTTTTTCTTGCGAATTCAAGGATGAGATCTGGATTACCAAGGGTTTGTTGGATAAAGCAAAGGGGAATGTACTTGGTATGAAGATCATTAAAGATCAGAGTGGTAATACTATGAGGGTGTCACAGTCCAGGGTTTACAACGGAAATTCGGTACAAACTTTGTTGGATAGACACTTCATATTGTCATTGAAGAGCAGTCTATCAAGGGACTGTGATGTGGAAAAGAATGGTAAGAAGGACTCTCCATGACTTTGTTTCTGTGGGAGGGTAGTCTTTCAAGGGACTGTGATGTGGAAACAGTGAGAGGAGTAAAATGGTCCCCATTTATAAGAGGTCGCGGTATGGAAGTCGGGAGTATAGGTGGTCTGAACGTGTCTCGACACAATATCATCTGCAGATGTGGGTATGTTGGATGGGTTTGATCGTGGATTACAGACTGACGTATAAGTTTTTGTGACTTTTGGCTACACTATGGGAAGATCGATCAATGTCATGGGTAGTTTTATCACAGGGTACGGGTTGATGATACAAGGATATGCATGAAGCTTGTAAGCTAGTTTGCAACACATAAAGGCTTTGTCAATCAAACTGAGAGCGGGATATATGACGTGGAAATGGAGGCTTGGAGGAAGGAAAGATGGCTAAAGGAACTCCTAACAGAGTCAAGATATGGACTAAGATTAGTAGAGGGTATTGCTATCGATGCCTTGGTAAAAGGCAGTTTCCGGTCCGCGGTGCTGAGTATCACTATAGGCTAATATTAATCCTAAGGTGGAAATTGTTAGTCATTAGTATTGATATTAGTCTAAAGTTTAGGGTGTAATATGTAATCTTAGTTTATAGTGTTTTAGTCAAATAAGTATATGGGTCGGTGGAATGTTTGCATGGTTCATATATGTCCATTGCTTACGAGCACCGAACTTGTGTCTTTCATGTAATTAGTCGATTCCTTGTTAGGAAAGGAATGGTTTTACTCTCTCCTCATTCGCTATAAATAGAGTATGAGGGGGAGGGGTTCATTCGTTGTGTATGTGTTGTCTTTTATATGATTCTTAATATAACTGAAAGTTTGTGAGCATACGCGTGTGTTTAATTTCTGTTGTGATATCTATTTGTGTGTGTCGAGGCCATCATCAAATCGAGTTATCCGCTGTTAGCTTCTCCGGTTTGTTGTAGAGTTTTACAACAGTTATCGATTTAGTTTTCGTTTGTAAGTAATGATAATTCTTTTAGTAACATAAAATGCATGGAGTTAGAAGCACAATTTTAGATAAAATAAAACTTCATATTAAAAATAAAATAAAACTTCATATTAAAGGTCATATCGTAAATTAATACAATAAATAAAACACACAAATCATTCTCAATAAGTAATAGGTAAATTATGCTCAATAATAAATTAATATTAGTTAACATATAGTCATGTCAAGTTCGCCTTTAGCACATTTTTATCGTCTATAAATATGTTTGATTTTTTTTTTATTTTCTTAAATTTGTTTGGAGCTAAGGTGTTTGAAAGCTTATTTTGTTATTGCTGTAGAAAAGTACTAGGATAGTCTTGATAACAAGTCATTGCTAATTGTTCATAAATAGTTTATAACCTCTATGTCAAACCAGATATATTAAAACCTCGTACATGTACGGGGATCATAACTAATAACGGTGTGTGTAATCGAAATTGTAATATTTTGCTTTGTCGATCATACATAAACATTGCATATGGAAAATTATTATCGCTAAATATGTCAATGTTAAATTTTCTATTCCTACGTAATAAAAAGAAAAAAAAAATTAATACTTGCTTAATTTATTTACAAGTCAATGATGCATATCCGTTCATGAGGATCATCACAGCCCAATGTTTATCACTATCGTTAACCGGATGTAGACACCGACTATTGGCATGCATGCTTGTTAAAAAGTTAAGCTACATTTAACCTTTTACTCGTATTTAAGAAGATAGATGTGTTTAACAACGAAGCTTATGAGGCATATAAGAGCTTATTTTTTTTAAAATAAGTCAGTTTATAAAATAAGTTTTATTTATCACACAAGCTTATGATTTTTTTTATAAATCATAATAAGCTTTCATAAGCCCAAGCACATAGAAAAAAAGCTTATGAAGGTTTATAAATAGTCAAATTACTTAAATACCTTTAAAAATATTATGGATTATCACGGAAAAGCTGAAAATATATGTGAATTTAATTTGATGTATTTATATGCGATTTTACATTAATAAGCTTCAACTTCAACTAATTCGCAAACATCTTGTTTGTGGTAAAAATATATGCTTGCTTTTCGGCTTTTAATTTATAGCGCTAAAAACCAAGCTGTCAGCCTTAACGTTTGTTTCTCTAGGGCTCAACCCTGCCATTGTGTAAACATACCCTCTTTAGACTGTTTGAACTTACGAGCGTTGAGGGCTTATAGGGGCTTGAGCTTTTAAAACAAGCCAAGTTATAAAATAAGTCTTGTTTGTCACACGGTTATGGGTGCTTTTGTAAGCTGCAAGCCTCCGTAAGCCCAAGCACATAGAAAAGGGCTTATAGCTAGTCAAATTACTTAAATATCATTCAAAATACAATGGATTGTCACGCAAAAGCGGGAAATATAGGTGAATTTAATTTGACGTATTTTTATGCGATTTTACATTAATAAAATCCAACTCCAAGTAATTCGCCAAACAATTTTATAAAAATATAAATTTCAGCTTTTTACTTATAATATAAGCTCCAACTTCAACCTCAGCCCCAGCTCCAGCCTTTTGCATCAAACATATCCTTAACCGATGAGATTATGCCTTTTTCTCAATCATGAATTGTTCATGTCTCACGGATTAATATTAAAGTATATGGTTTATTTACTTATTCAGAAGAGTAGAAAATCTCGTTTTTACAGAAGTGGGTGCAGTTGGTTTTTATAAGACATGTTATTCATGGATTACAGGTTTTATAAGACATGTTATCCACTGGATTACAGACATCTTAACATATATCTTATCTTATGACATCATTATAACATAAACATCATTTTTAATATAATTCTAAAGGTATGTTTGGCGAAATAGGCTGGGACTGGGGCTGAGGTTTGGGTTGGGGCTGAAGCTGGGGCTAGGGCTTATATTATAAGCCGAAATTGAAATTTGTAATTTTGTAAATTTGTTTGGCAAATGGGCCGGGGCCGGGGCTTATTATTGTAAAATTACTAAAAAGACATAATTAAATTAGCTTTTGGTATATGTTAGATATTTTTGTGGGTAAATAAATAATTTTTTTAGCATTTTTTATGAGGTTGGGGCTTATAAAGACTTATGACTTATAAGCCCCCCGCGTGACAAACGAGACTTATTTTATAAATTGGCTTATTCTAAAAGCCCAAACCCCGATAAGCCTCTAACCAAACATAGCCTAAGAGTCCGTTTGTTTCGAGGGTTTTGTCATATGGGATCAACATTGGACTCAAAAAATGCGTTTAGTAGAGGATTACATTATTTGTTTTTGGGATAAAACCTTTATAATAGAGGATGTGAGAATGCCTTTTAAATAGATGACTTTTAAATTGATTTACTTTTTCTTTTATGAAAACCGTGCTTCAGTTTACGAAAGATGGTAGAAACTTTAATTTTTTTTTGTCTTCTTCTATTTTTTGGTAGTCTTTATTTACCTCTCTTTCTAAATTATAAATTTATAATACAAACATAATTTTTTTAATTTAATTCTTTTCCTAAACCAGGTAGAGAAACAAAATTTTAAATTACCATCGATGTTTTCTTTCTTACTTTTTCATCAAACCAATACTAAATCCAAATTTTAGGCAAAACCGATCTATAAACCAAATGCACCCTTATAACACACTACCAAAAACACCTCGTTCACTCAAAAAAAAAAAGCCCAATAACGCATGTGGTAGATATGGCTCTATGCCTTATAACAAGGCTATGGCACTAAAGAAGTGCAGTTTCACTATTTCACGGGGTAAAAAAAAGCATTATACCATGTTATAAAACATCGAAAAAAAGCCTTATAACATGTCATAAAGCATCATATTTTCTTAGAGAGCACGGTAAGGGCGTTGTTAGCTAGTTGTTGACAAAATTAGAGACTAATGGCGCCACCGTAGAGTACTTACGAAGGGGTCATTGGCGCGTCGTTGATCAATCCGCCGAGTCACTAACTCATGTTTTTGGTTTTTTTTAAATAGCATTTTATAACGGCTAGTAACGGGTTTATTTCAAAAAAAAACCAACGAACTGAACGTTCAGTGACATTTCATGAACCGTTCGATAAAAAGTTCGTTTATTTATTAAATGAATGAACATGAACAATATTTTACGTTCGTTCAGTTAAAAGAACAAACATGAACAAAAGTCGCGTTCGTTTATTTATATTCGTGAATGTACGATTATGCGAATGTTAACGATCGTTTATGTTCGTTTATTTGTTTATGTCCATGGATCCTTTTTACGATGAAATGAGGGCCGAAGAATTGTATCGTTTATACGAATTGAGCGAACAATATTTAGCATTTGATGACGACGAAGACGAAGGCATTAGTTCATTTACCCGGACGTACATAACCCATGACTATCTAGACGTCGAACAATGACTCATGGAAGACTATTTTGGTGACAATTCAAAATACCCCGAAACAAATTTTAGGCGAGGCTACCGAATGAGCCGAAAACTATTCTTGAAAATAGTAAAAGGTATAACTAACTATAACAGTGAGCCTATTCCCGAGCATTTAAATTTTTTTAGACATCAGCCAAATGCCCTTGGTAGAATGAGTATTCATCCTATTATGAAATGCACGCCCGCTATACGACATTTGACGTACAAATATACACCCGATATTCTAGATGAATATTTACAAATATGTGAACGTTGTAGTCGTGAAGGTTTAAACCATTTTACGAAATGTATTTGGGATTTACACTCGGAAAAGTATTTAACCCCCCCCCCCCCCCACAATGATATTTCGAAGCTATATGAAAAACACTAAAACTATCATGGGTTATCGGGTATGCTTGGTAGTATAGATTGTATGAATTGAGAATGGAGAAATTGTCTAAATGCTTACAAATCCCAGTTCAAACGGGGGGAATCATAAATATCCAACATTAATGCTTGAAGCGGTTGCTTCACAAGATTTGTGAATTTGGCATGCATTTTTTGGGTTAGCGGGTGCCAATAATGGCCTAAATGTTCTATATCGACCAAATTTGTTTGGCGACGTTCTTGATGATGTCACTCCTGAGTGCCCGTTTACGTTGAATGGCAATACATACAACCAAGGATATGACCTAGCATACGGTATTTATCCCACTTGTTCTCCTTTTGTCAAAACTTATACCGTCGCCTGAACCCAGGCTGATGTAAACTTTGAACGGACACAAGAAAGTGCAAGAAAAGATGTTGAACGGGCTTTTGGTGCCTTCAGGGTCGTTTGGGGATTAGAGCTCAACCAACACGTTCTTTTTTGGTGTGTAAAATACGTAAGTTTATGTGTTGTTGCATCATATTGCATAACATGATCATAAAAGATCAAAAAATTCGAAATCATTGACTACAACGATATATAAGTTAGCCCGTAGCCAATTTACAGGATACATGGATCGAGAGATGTGATGTACACAGAAAGAACTTAAAGGAACTATGGGACATGAACGTGCATATCAGTCTTCGACATGATCTTGTGGTCATCTTTGTCAACGGCATTTAGAACAAGAGCATGAAATGTAATTTCTTTATGTATTGTACATTTTTTTATTGAAATGTCGTATTTTATTTTACGTATTGTACTTTTTTTTATCGAAATGTCGTATTTATTGTTAATATCGAAATGTCGTATTTATTGTTAATGTATTGTAATTTTTATTTTTATTTGAATAAACTATGTTTGCTTTAAATTTAAATGAAAAAAAAGACCAATGACATGTTATTGTTATTTTGCTCAGAAAGATGTTTTAGTTATTCGTATGCTATTGAATTGGTGCCGA
>BQNB010160510.1:0-14790 GCA_026074375.1 Tanacetum coccineum | reverse complement strand
GCAAAACAAGCATATATTTGGCATTTTGAGTCCGTTTTTGGTTATTTTAGCTCGTTTTTAAAGGTAAAAGGTATGTATAATTAAGCACATACCAGCTCTATTTTGCATGTATAATTCCATTCGACTCTTCCAAGAATCATATAGATCTTTGTCCAACATGGGTGGACGATTGTCAGCATCAGAGAGTATCATGTACTCAGCAAGAGTATTGTTTTGTCCAAGTGAAACCATTGGATCCATTTTAATGTGATAAGATTAAAATGATCGGACAGTGATTGGAGGTTTTTGTGTTAAAGTGAGTTTTGATTAATGAAGTTTGAGTCTTTCGGAATACACGGGATTTTACAATTCTTGATAAAACCGAGAAACTAAACATTCACGGGATTTTACAAATCAAAGAACAACCGTATAATTCACCTAACAAACGTGTATAGTTCTCATTAGTCAAGCATATAAATCACCCAAGCAAACTACGTATAAATCGCCCTTGAAACTTACAATCGACTTAACAATAATACATGTATAAATCGCCTTAACAATATATGTGTATAAACCGCCTTAACAATTTGGACGTATAAACCGCCTTAACAATTTGCACGTATAAATCGCCTTAACAATTTGCACGTATAAATCGCCTGAAGGAACTAACGTATAAATCGCCTGAAGAAACTAACGTATAGATCGCCTGACTATCTGTATAAATCGCCTGACCAATAAACGTGTATAAATCTCCTGACTACTTGACAGCGTATAAATCGCCTGAACAAGTGATAGTGTATAAATCGCATGAAGACACGTATAGATCGGCCAATACACTACGAAACTCAAAAATCAAAAATCTTAAAAAGACTCACTTTTTGATGTTTTTACCCAATTTTTCTTGTACAACTTAACTATCTAAGACTATTAGAACCTTAAAAACACAAACTTTAACATTTTTGACGCGAAAAATTTGAAATCAAGATTCTTGGTACAAAACTCTCTTTTTAACCAAAAAGACTTAACAAGATGATATTTTTTTATGGTTTTTGAAAGATTTTCTTGTACTAATAGTCTAAACTAAGATAACTAAGAAAGAAATTTATGATCTTTATGGTTTTTAAAACCTCAAAAAGTGAGAACCTTTTGAACGGATTCGAACCAAAACACTAGTAAAACGAGTAGATAAAACACACATAAAACCTACACAAACACACCATGGCTCTTGATACCAATTGTAGAATATATGAATGGAAGGATTAAGCTAGGGTTTTAGAGAGAGAAATAGGTGGTTGGATGAACACTTAGAGAGAGAAAGAACAAAGATAATATTAACTTAGTAAATGTGTGAAAATGATCAACCAACACCCTATCCATGTGTAGAGAGGGTTTATATATGCCTAGCTTAACCGGACATGGGCTTGTGTTATGGGCTTACAATGTAATTTGGCCCGATTATCTTACAAACATAACATTACTTAATTACTACGAGCTATGACTACTTATATTGGAAGTGACCGATACTTTTCCGTATTTCTAACACTACACAACTTTACAAGATTTACAAATAATTTACAAGTTATGATATGGATGCAATAAGATTACGACAACACACAAAGGTGTAATACTTCTTCACTTGATGATGGAAGTATTCTTCTCTTGCACTTGAGGAATTGAGCTTGGATCACTTGGAAACAAAGCTTTATGATTAGATGATCAAAGGATTTTAATGAGATGTGTGGGTTGTTTTAGAACAGAAAGAATGAGTGCAAAAGGTGAGAAAATAGTGGGGAAAAGTCCAGTATTTATAGGACAAACTAGAGGAGCGTCTACCTATGGGCGGTCCCCTTAAATAGGTGGGCGGTCCCCTTAAAATTAAGGGGGCCGCCCGTGTATTTAAGGGGGCCGCCCTAGACTAGGCGCTCCCCAGTTTGTCTTTTGTGTAGGGGAAATTTTCTGGAACTTTTCTAGCCGTTTTAGGTCCGAAAATTTAAAATTCAAAATGTTTATTTTGAATAAAACATTTCTTTTAATTGTAGAAAATATTTTGTAATGTTTATAAAATTGTTTACAACATTTTATAAATGTGTGAGGTTGAATAAAAATTTCCTTTGATCATAAAATGCATTAAGCATTTATTTATTCATACCTTTAAGTGATATACTTTTCGAAATGAAATTTTACTACTAATTGCTTGTTTACGTTTAATTTTACATTGAACGTTTTTATATTTTGTGATTATCAAAACGTAAAGATGTGAAAAATATTAATAATATTTTTAGGCATTATTTCTTTCAACACAAGGTACATCATTGACAAAGCAGGAAAGGGAGTGTAAACTGTATGATGCGTTTGATAAGTTTTCTCACATCAAGGGGGAATCACTTCATCACTATTACTTGAGATTTACTCAGCTGATCAATGACATGAACATTTAAAAAATGAAATCGGAGCAATTTCAAGTCAATACCAAGTTCTTAAACAGTCTTCCACCTGAATAGAGTAAGTTTGTGACTGATGTCAAACTTGTAAGAGATGTGCACACTACCAACTTCGATCAGCTTAATGCATATCTTGAACAACAAGAACTCCATGCAAATGGAGTCCGTATTATGCGTGAACGCATTCAAGATCCACTTGCACTAGTTGTGAATCATCAAATGACACCGTCTCACTTAAACCCTTATCAGTCTTCATACAATAATCCTCAGTTTCAGCAATAGTTTTCACCATCTCAGTCTCCTTAATATAGATCAATTCATCCCACACAACATTACTCAACTACTTATCCATCCACACCTCTTACAATTACTTATCCTTCAGCACCGTATCCAAATAGTTACTCATCCATAGTACATCAAGATGCTTGTCCACAACCACAATCCATTCCTCAAATTGAATATACTGTCTCTATAGTTAATCAACAAACACATCTTTTTGAATTTCTTCAGATAGACTCTGGTCTAGCAGTTCTTGTGTTTAAGCAAGGAGATGACCTTATTGATGCCATTAACAAAATGATGTCATTTTTGTCTACTGTCATCACATCTCGTTTCCCATCTACCAACAATCAGCTAAGAAATTCTTTCAACCCAAGATAACAAGAAACTATTCATGATGGAAGGGTGACTGTTCAACCACTTCAGGGAGACCAAATTCTTATGCTGCTGCTACTTCAGGAACAAGAGCTAATACTTCAGGAACAGGAGGGAGAACTTCAGGTCAACAAAGGATTGTGAAATGTTTTAACTGCCAAAGAGAAGGTCACATGGCAAGACAGTGCACAGACCCTAAGAGGAAAAGATATGCTACGTGGTTCAGGGATAAAGTTCTATTGGTTGAAGCAAAAGGAAATGGTAAAGTTCTGAATGAGGAAGAATTGGAATTTCTGGCAGACCCTGGTATCGCAGAAGGTCCAGTCACACAGACAGTCATTACAAACAATGAAACTTATCAAGCCGATGATTTGGATGCTTATGACTCTGATTGTGATGATATTACCACTGCCAAAGTTGCTCTCATGGCCAATTTGTCTCGTTACGGTTCATATGTTCTTTCTGAGGCACCACACTCTGAAAACACTCATAATGATATGCTAAATCAAAGTGTGCAAGAGATGCCGTATTCTGAACAAACTCATCTTGTGAGTTATCCAGAGAATGAGATAACCAGTGATAGCAATATCATTCCTTACTCTCGGTATATGCTTAAAACATAAAATGCAGCTGTTTAGGATATAAATTCTTCTTCACAACAAGATGCCATGATATTATCTGTGTCCTAATGAGATTTATAGATTGATCTCGTTGGCTCTAGACTCTATAAGTGCACTTTTGTTATTTGGTGATCGGAGGCTGGAGCGGACTGCCACCTTTTCAATATCTACGATCTCGGAGTAAGAAAATCGATAGAAATGTGTTGATCTCCGTGAGAAATGAAACAAGTATCTTTTAAGATACCTTGAGTAGATGGGGAGGGTTGTGCATTGCATCACTGGGTCCATGATGTCGGTCTTTAATGTTAGAAAACACCTTAGTGTTTCAGGCAGAATATGTATTGACTCGGTTTCTACCTAAGTGTATAGAGGGCTGCTTTCTTTTCACCCTTTATCCTTACATTTCTTTTTCATTCTTCAACCCCTTTAATGCTTACCGAGACTTCATCACAAAGCACCTTGTTGGGTTTGTTCCGGTGTAAGCTCTGTCTCAGTAGGCATTATTCCCATTCTCACTTTTACTCCTTTTTCCAATATCATACCTAAGGACTTCTAATCTATCTATGGGAGTGTCCTTGTGTAGATCCCTCCGGTTCTGGCTGGATCATAGGACAAATACCTATCCTTGCTGCCTTATAACACCATAAGAAGTAACAGTTGGTCGGTCTAAGATGGTACCATGAATCCATAAAGCCATTTGCAAATCAATCAATGTGTTTTAGAAATCATTTGATACACATTGAGAGTTTTTCATAATCACCAAAAAGCTCCCCCTACACATGTGCGCCATATTATGAAATCGTTTAGCACATGCGAGGTTGGGAACGCACTTATATTCAAACGATCACATCCGTATTAGTCACATTTTAATCACTATTCTCCCCCTCAAAAATTGCATATGTGTTGACAATTTTTGATTAATTAGTGAATTAAAAACAAATTAATGTCCGTTGATTCACATGATAAATGCCGAGCATGGGGAAAATAGGCATAGCACGCCAAGGAACAAATGAAGATTATACTCCCCCTCAATAAAAGATTGCATTCACAAAAACGGAGTGGGAGTGAGTTGAGCACACAATTTTGAAAGATTTTGAATATTTTTTTTTTTTTTTTTTTTGAAAATATCTTGAAAAAATTGTGCTCAATTTGGAAAATGATTTTTGATAAAGCCGTTGATATATCATTTCCAGAGTGCTTCTCGTGAGCATCCAAAACTTAGGATGTTTATATGATCTTGCTCACGACCGAGAAGATGTGAACTTCCCGTTGTGAAGGATAAATGTACATAGATGAACATTTTCCTTTCTTTGGAGTCCGAGTCCTAAGCTGACATTTACTTAGAAGTCGTAGAGAAAATTTGAAGAGACATGTTTTGAAAGCAATTAAAAACTCCCGCTCGAACTTCATTTATACCCCCGTGTTAATATTAATCAACATTTCTAAGGGCGTAAATGTTATCGATAGTCGAGAGACATGTCGGAGAAGAATATTTTTGTATTTTTGAAATTTTTTGATTTTATATTTGGTTTTATAGGTTTTATATTTTTGTATTTTTCTTTTCTGATAGATATATACAAAGATATTACTGTAACTTTGCAAGACGATCGAGTTCTTGAGGACACAGGCTACGCATTACAAGGCGACAAACCAAATAATTTAATCTGTCCACTGGTAGTGCTTTGGTGAAGATGTCGGCCAGTTGGTAATCGGTCTTGACAAAGTACAGCTCAATCGTACCCTTTTCTACGTGCTCCTTGATGAAATGGTATCGGACCGCTATATGTTTCGTTCTGGAGTGTTGAACTGGGTTGCAGGATATGGCGATGGCTGACTTTGAATCACAATAAATTGGGATCTTGTTGAAGTGATAGCCATAATCTGTTAACTGTGTCCGCATCCAAAGGACTTGAGCACAGCAAGCAGATAGAGACACATATTCTGATTCCGCGGTTGACAGCGATGTACAATCTTGTTTCTTTGAGGACCAGCTCACGAGCTTTTCGCTAAGAAATTATGCTCCACCGGAAGTACTCTTGAAGGTGTCTTTACTTCCTGCATAATCAGCATCTAAAAATCCGGTTAGTTCAAAACAAGAATCCTTCGTATACCAGAGACCCGCATTAACGGTTCCCCAAAGATAACGAAAGATCCTTTTAACCTCTTTGAGGTGCTTTTCGATAGGCTGAGCTTGGTATCTAGCACATACACAAGTAGCATGTACAATGTCCGGTCTGCTTGACGTAAGGTACATAAGGGCACCAATCATGCTATGATATTTCGTTGCATCAACTGGAGTTCTGATCTGGTCAAGGTCAAGCTTGTCTTTGATATCCATTGGAGTACCAACGGTATCACAAGTGTTCAATCCATATTTCTTAAGGATTTCATTCACGTAGTTGGACTGGTTTATGAATATACCACTGGGGGATTGGTTAACCTGTAAACCAAGGAAAAATGTCATTTCCCCCATCATCGACATTTCAAAGCGGCTTTTCATTAGGTCAGATAATGTCATCTACATAGACCTATACTACCAAGATGTCGTCGTTAAAGCATCTGGTAAACAATGTCGGATCAATGATGCCTTTGGAGAATCCGTTTTGTAGGAGAAATGTAGATAGCTCATTGTACCATGCTCTCGGCGCTTGCTTTAACCCATACAATGCCTTTTTGAATTTGTAGACATGGCTTAGATGATCGGCATCAATGAAACCTTCAGGTTGACACACGTACACGTCTTCTTTCAATGAACCATACAGAAAGGCATCTTTCACATCCATTTGATACACAGTGTATCCTTTGTGTGCAGCATTTGCCAAGAATATACTGATAGCTTCCATCCGAGCGACTGGAGCGAAGGATTCTTCAAAGTCAATTCCTTTCTCTTGTCGATACCCCTCATAACTAGACGAGTCTTGTTGTGAATGACCGTGTTTTCTTCATCATGCTTGTTTTTGAATAACCATTCCAGAGTAAGGGGTTTGATGCCATCCGGTGACAGAACTAGTTCCCATACATCAAGCCTTATGAATTGATGAAGTTCTTCTTGCATGGATTCAATCCAAGTAGGGTCGGTCAAAGCTTCTTTGATGGTCTTTGGTTCTATAATGCTGACGGCTAATGCGTAGATGCACATGTCACCATCAATTTTTAATTGATTTCTTGTCAAAACCGATCGAGAGGGTTCTCCTATGACTAGCTCTAAGGGATGATCCTTAGTCCATTGATAATCGTGTGGGTACGGTTGATAGAAAGTGTGCATGTTTGAGGGATCCACATTTTGAGTAGATGATTCAGCAGACTCAGTGGATGTGGCAAAAGGATTTACAAATAAATCTCCCTCGAACACGACATTCGGAACATTATCAGCAGCAAATGCAGTTGGGAGTGGAGTATGATTCACTTGCTGCTGAGCATGTTGTTGTGATTGCTCGTCAACATTGTGTGAAGAGTTTGGAGTATTTGAGGAATGTGTTGGTGTCGGTGCAGAATCTTGAATTGTCATAGATGCAGTTGGAGCTTGAAGATTTTGTATTACAGGAGCAGCAAGAACGGTTCTTGGTGCTTCTGACGGTTGACCACCAAGATATTCATTATGCAATGGTTCAAATAGAATATCTAAAGCACGTTCACTTGGTTTTTGAGGTGTAATTGTTGACGGAGCATAGGTTAATTCGAGTCCGGAATTAAGTTGTCCAGAAGTTAGACTTTGGAGACCGGGTTTTGAACTGTTTTGTTCAAAAGCCATTGTTGAAAGCTCATCGAACGTAACGTTCATCGTCTCCATGATTTTCTTTTTCCTCTGGTTATACACTCTGTAAGCAACAGAATTAGCAGAATATCCAATGAAGAAGCCAATATCGCCTTTTGCACCAAGTTTACCGATATCTTTACGATCATTCTTCGGATAACAGAGAGCTCCAAAAACATGAAGGTAAGCGATATCTAGTTTTCTGCCTTGAATAAGCTTGTACGATGTCTTGTTGAAATGTCGGTGAATTATTAAATGATTTTGAGTGTAACACGCAGTAGCAATTACTTCAGCCCATAGGAACAACGGAGCATGAGAGAAGATCAACATAGTTTTGGCAGCTTCAACCAACGTACGATTTCTGCACTCAACGACTCCATTTTGTTGAGGAGTTTTTGCAACAGATGTTTCATGTGTGATGTCAACACTATCAAAATATTCCTTAAGTGCGAGATTTTTGAATTCAGTTCCGTTGTCAGTGCGAACAATGATAACAGGGGCTTGGAGACAAACAGAAATATTCTTCAAGAAATTCTTAATTACTTCGGGTGTTTCATCCTTTGTTCTGAGAAATTGAACCCAAGTGTATCGAGAGTAGTCATCTACTATCACCAGAATATACCGTTTACCATTAATGCTTGCAACTCGCATTGGACCACACAAATCCATATGAAGCAGATGACGAAAATAATTAAATTTACTATTTAATTATCATAATTTATTAGATAAAAAATATTAAATAAAATAATTACGGGTTATTCAAAAAGTTTGTTGTGAAAAACGAAAATATTCGAGTAAATGATTCATTTTACGATCAGTTTATCGGAAATATACCACAAATGATATTAAACGTTTTAAATAAATTTTATAAAAGTTTACAAAAAATAATTGTCGAGTTAAATTACTCATTTTTATTGGAAAAAATTGATTTGGAAAAACAATTGGCGCCAAGTTTCGTGATTGTTATCGTCCGTTAAGTCGCTTCAAACCGATTCACGAAACATTTTTTACAAATATGCCCAACATTAACACTTTTGGCCCCTGTGATAATTTTTATATAATTACTCACACACACAAACTTATAACACTCTCTCCTCCCACCTTCTTCTCCGGCGAGCTCCCCAGCCGTCGGCCACCACCCGCCGCCGCCGGAAAACTTTTCCGGCGGGATTTTTCCGGCAAGACCAAAAAGGCTCCTCGTGGGCCGATCTACTCGATCCCCACTACCACTCTCTCTCACGCGCCATTTACCACCACCACTCAACCCACCAAACCACCACCGTCATCATCACCATCTCTCTCACCTCCTCACCACCGCCACTTTCACAGCACCATGTGGGTGCGTGTGGTTTTTGATATCAACCCGAGAAGGGTCCGTTTGGTTTATATATAAATATCTCAAAGGGTGCGTGTGGTTTTGTCAACAATAAAAAGGGGTGCGCGTGGTTGGTTAGCAACAGACAAGGGTTGTTTGGTTCGTGTCACAGCCGGGGTCTCAGCCGGCATGGGTGCGTTGGGTTGTAGTTTGCACCAACGAGGGGTGCGTTTTGAGTTGTAAAACAGCCAAGGGGGGAGGGTTCGGGTTGGGTTTAACAGCGGGTTCGGGTTTTGGTTACAACAACCAAAGGGCGTCGGGCTGTGGGACAGCCGAGGGCCGGGTTGGGTTTAGCAGACAAGAGGGTGCGTTTGGTTTGTATCATAACAGCCGGGGGCATTTGTTTGTGGGTTTAGGTCGGGTCGGGTTGCGGGACAGCCGGGTATAACCGGGTCGGACGTGGGTTAGGTTCGCGTCGGGTTTGGCTGTTGACAGCCAGGGAGGGGTTGTCGGGTTGGGTTTAGCAGCCGGGGGGTGTCGGGCTAGGCTCGGGACAGCCGGGGGTGGTTGTTTGTCAGGTTTGACAGCCATTAGGGGCCGTTTGGTTGGGTGGCAGCCACCACACGGCCACCATACAAGGTCCGTTTGGTTTGGCAGTTTATGCCAAACGGGGGTGTTTGGTTTGGCAGTTTATGCCAAACGGGGGTGTTTGGTTTGGCAGTTTATGCCAAACGGGGGTGTTTGGTTTGGCAGAAAATGACATGGGGCTTGGTAGAAAAGAACATAGGGCGTGTTTGGTTTATTTACACAATAAGGGTGCGTTTGGGGTAGCAGGATTGACACAAGGGCGCGTTTGGCTGCCGTGACAGCAGTCAGAGTACGGTTGGCTAGTGATGATCAACAAGGGTTCGTTTGAAATATATAATCTTAACTAATAAAATATATACCAAGAATTGATATAAATATTATAATCTGACCGGTGGTTAATTGGTTAAATAAATGTGACAAATTATTATTTTTCGGATACATTATATTAGACTGCGGACGAATATAAAATACTATGATTCGTACGAAGTTACAATATGGAAATAATGTTTATGAAACGATAATTAATAAACACCCTTGAAATGTTAAAATGATTTCTATTAAATTAAATTGGGAAAGTGGATTTGCAACAAAGTCGTTCGACTTGGGATCGTTTTATAAACGGAAAGGTCATGGCGAAATTTATATAGATTTCTATATTTAGTAATGTCTTACTAAAACTGCTATTGTTTTAGAAACCGATAAAGGGGACCCCAAGATTATATTTTAAAGATACATTAACTTGTATTATAAAATAACCCGAATAATGAAGGAAAACTATACTTTTACAATGAAACGAACTGTTTTAGGCACGACCTGTCGAGGAAACGAAATATAAATTATAAAATATTATTTTATATTTTATAATGGTTATAAACTGGTACGAACATCGGTTGTTTAATTCATAATGTTAAGACATGTGTCTATTTTTATCCAAAGTCTTCTTATTAATTAAATTGGTGTCAAACTAATTGGTTTAATTATTTACACCACTTATTATATAATACTGCAAGGCATTATATACGTCACATTAATCTTTGGATTGATTGTCCTTGTTATATAATTCACGGTAGGAATTATATAAGGGTTATTTTTCATATGTAATATATAAAGAATATATATTACACACTTTGCGTATATTTTCAATTTATTAACTTAACCAACCACCAAGATATTACAATTTTAAATATAAATCTAAATCAACGTGTTGCGTTGATGGAACCATTCATTGGGAAACCCAAATACATTATCCTTGGCTAGTAGATCTTAGCTGTTAAGATTAGTTGCAACTTCTCGATTGATCCGCTTCGTCTTCCGTTTGTGTTGTGCATATTAGATGCCTATCTGTCAATCGTTCTTCATCATCAATGTGAGTTTCATAGCCCCACTTTTACTCGTTTTGGATAAATGTTTTATATTTTTGGGGTGAGAACATGCTTGTTTACAAATGCATTTACATGGTTGATTACAATTGGTTTACATACTTATCTATATATCTCGCGATGAGATACAATACTTGGTTTAATTGTTGAGCGTGATCACTCGCTATAACTTGGTTATGCACTCATATGTATATCTCACGGTGAGATACAATACTTGGTTACCCTTAGGAATGCGTTTTAGGGTAAGAAACATATGCATGGGTTTTTATAATTGGACGCAAGTGGACATTTCATATTTAAACTGATTACGTGTTTGCCTAAGTAGCGATAACCCAATGTGCCCACTATCATGAACTGTAAATCACCTGGAGGGTGAGCGCGGATGTTATAAATAGATCTATTTGGGGGTGACGCCTCCGTTCGGGTGACTAGCTATCACTGGACAAACGAACGTATAACATGGCGGATCAATGGATGTTCCGGGTTAGAACATCAACATGGGCAATGTAGGCCATTTATATGGTATTCATTTATGTCGAGCTTCAGTGTCATGGGCTTAGGAAAACGTAATGACATTTTTGTGATGTTTGCATATGATGCATTATCACGGGGGAAATCTTGCGGTCCTACACTTATACATTTTACCATAAATATTTGGAATATTTTGTGATGGTTTTGACTATCATGCATACTTTGAACAAATGTGGTCCATTCATACATACGTTTTTGTGACCATTTGGGGATTGAATATGGTCAAGGCTATTTTACAACTCTTTGAATTATGACATTCATACATACAGTTTGGGGAATATTTGGGGGTTGAAACGGTCATGCATACTTTACAAATATTTGATTTCTGAAAATCATACATATATTTTGGAAGGACATTTAAGGGTTTAAATGGTCATACACACTTTGGAAACCTTTGGTTTATCATTTATATTTAAACAAACCTATGAACTCACCAACTTTATGTTGACACTTTTAAGCATGTTTTTCTCAGGTGAATTAGATGCTTGGATTATCTGATGTGCATTGGAGTCTAAATTGACAAGATTTCATACTTGGATTTCTACAAATGATCAAATCTCGTTGTGTTGCTTTCAAGCTTTTCATTGTGATGCAATTATAGGACAACTATTATTTCAATTTCAGAAAATCAACGAGATTGTTTTACAAACGACACATTTAGAGGTCGTTCTCTTGTATCTAGCGCTGTGTATTATGAAGTAGCACCCCAAAGTGGTATTCCGCTGCGTTGTGATATTTTTAAGGGTGTTACAAATAAGACATGGTTTAGCATCTTGTGTTATCCCAGTAACTTAACCCATATCACAACATGAATAAATTATTCATAAGCACTTTTATGTCGAATGTAATAAGAGAAAGAAAGAAAGGAAAGTGAAGATGTATTAGAGAGAGAAATAAGATGGTGGATTACACACATATACAAATGAGAAGTAAAATGTAACCAACACCCTCCTAACATGCTAAGAGGGTGCTATTTATACCCCTAGCCAACATATGGCGTATGGGTTTACAATCATGGGACGGGCTTGGCTTATCTTGGGCTTTGAGTCCGAAACATGGATGTTGATCCCAAGCCTTGATCGATTCTTTACCTTGTAAAGTGTATGTTACCTTAGATGAATCCAAAATCTCTAAGATGTATATCTGTCTTTTAAGTATATCTAAAACCTTAACCTATGATCTCTTTTTTATACATCACAAGGAGTCCTTTACAAGATAACTACCAAACTTTTAGGATCAATTACAATTATAATCATATACGAATCTTCCTAAAATATATAAGATATACATTCCATATTTATCTCTTTACATCCTTATCTCAAAGTCAGCAACATTAACCATCAGCAGTATTAACTTTTCTTCTAGCAGTATTAACTAACACTGACAGTACTAAGTTTGTACAGGCAGTACTAACTCCATTAGTACTGTTAGTTATACCTTGGCGGTATTAACTCTTGATGAAGATTTATTCCCAACAATCCTCCCCTAAACTTGTGATTTAGCCTCTAATCTCAAGTTTCTTCTAGATTAAATCTTCTTGTATTCTGATGATGATTCTTTGAAACACTTATCTACTTCTTCACTTGTGATCTGATGAACTTTAGTAGTTCATATGCTTGTGTGCTCTCTTGATCAACCTCCAATCTCTTATTCGGCATCTTTGATATCATTTCTTGACTTAGAGGATACTTCTTTTCTATAAGCATATGTATGGCAATTCCATTTTGCATCAGCAGAATGTGAACTCCACAGAAATCACATAAACTCTAACTTATCAGATTATACTCATTCTGATTTATCCATATTTAACTCTCCTCATCAGGCTCAAAAAGTGTATGCAAGTCTCCCCACAGCATTAAATCATATCCTTCTGGTTTTGAGGAACTATACCTTTCTTTGACCAGCCTGTATAACTCCACTACATCTTGTCTATCAAAATCATATAACATCTCACTCAGAATCTTGTAGTTCTTTGAGCTTCCATCTCCTCTGATGATTTTGTAATACATGAAGTTTTCTGACAAAGTGTAAGTCTTCCAATCCACAATTGGATACTTTATAGATAGAGACTCAACATCTACTGCAACATCTTCTCTTGGAACTATATCTAAATAATTTTTAAGTTCTTCTTTCTCATCATCTTGTTCCACCTTTTGTTTCTTAGCAGTACTTCTTGTTCTTCTTCTAGGAAGATATTTCTTCCTCTTTCCTGTAGTCTTCTTAGAGATATCTTTCTCAATTTGTTCTTCTTCAATTTCTTGAAACTCAGCAGGCTTCTTCTTTTCCTTTTCAATTTCCAAATCCATAGGCACAAAGTTATGATTGAAATCCCAAATCTTTTCAAAAATTGGCCTAATCTCATCATAGCTCATTCCTTCAAAGTCTTTCATCTTGTAATTACTTTGATTCTTCAAGTAGACAATCATGTTCTTCCTTGCTTGAGCTTCTGACTTAGGTTTATTCTTCAAATCCCAATACTTTTGAACTGAAGGATCATTCCAATCAATATCCTTAGTTGTCTTAGTTTCAGTTGTAACTCTTTCTTCATCCAATGCTAAGAGCTGTCTTGCTATCTCTTCATCTCTTGCTTTTTGAGCTCTTTCCTCTTCATCAACTTGTTCTTGTAATCTGATAGCTTCTTCTAAACCCAGTCTCTCTTGTTCCAATAACTTCTTGGACTTTTTCTCAGGTTCTGGTTCAGTCATGATTGCTTTGCCTTTATCCTTCCTTGTCTCTTTACCAGTAGTACCAAGTGATTCGCTAGCAATATTGTCATTTATAGGAGCAGTACTAATTTCAATGCCAGCAGTACTATCTTCTGGTTGTCTTTCTTCAGCAGTATCATGAACAACATCATCATCAACTTCATCATCTTGATGAAAGTAGGTGTTAGGGTCTTCATCTATCCTCCCCTATTTGGAAGAATCATCTTATTCATCCTCTGAAAGCACAAACCTTGCTCTCTTCCTTGCTTTCCCAGTCTTGACTTTAGACTCCAACTTCTTAAACCTGAGAATAAGCTTAGTGAATGTAACACTATAAGTTTGCTTTGTCCTCTTCAAATCATCCTCCAAGACTCTAATACTTTTAGACAATTTTGTAACAAAGTTCATCAATTCTATTAGTTTCAGGCTACCCTTATCATTTCCATGTGAGTGAACAACATGGAGAGGTGATTCATTGGGTGATGGAACATGGTACTCTACATCAGGTGAAGGTTAAGGTTCAAAGGTAGGTTCAGTGGAAGGTTCAGATGATAGTGAAGGTGATGATGTGATCCTTGTTGGTGAAGATGAAGGTGTAGGTTAAGTAATCATAGTAGGAAATAACCTAATTTCTACCCCTGTATATCCTTTGGTAAGCCTCCTTATGTTGCTAAAAACCTTATGTTGCTAAAAACCTTGTTATTTAGAGAGGGTACATGATATGTGCTGGAATGTGACTTAACCTGTTTCTTCTGCATATCTAGGCAAATTTGAATAAACCTAGGATACATTAAAAACTTATGGGGACTTCCTATGTTTGTGAC
>BQNB010160509.1:0-14790 GCA_026074375.1 Tanacetum coccineum | reverse complement strand
TATGAAAGCTACAAGCTTAGATGTGCCGTGGTGCATAAAACAAGTTCTCTTTTGCAGCTTTATTAACATGATCAAGGGAATACCTAAGGCCTTGGGATTTTCGTTTGTTTAGATACGTGCTGTTAATTGTTGGTTTTTAGTCTCGGTCTGCTAGTTTGAGTTTCTTGAGGCATGTCTGAGAAATTAAGGTAAGCTATTATTGTAGTAGGAGTCCTACTACTTCTTTGTAAAATTATGTATTATGTGATGAAATCTTTAAAAAAAAATATAGGACAAACCTGAATGGTTTCAAATCCTTAACACATTTGTCAGCAAACTGATGAGTAAAGACTATGAATAAATTGTCTATAGCACAATTTGTCGCCAATATAGATTTTATAGTGTAGAATAATTAATAAGGAAATCTCTTGGTTGTGTGGTAAATACACTTGTTGACAAACGACAAGTCACAAGTTCGAATCTTACTACATTACCACGAGTGCCCTTTTTTCATTCTTTTTATATTTTCAAATAATAATAATAGGTTTATGAAATATGTTTTTACCTTTTTATATTTTCAAATAATAATGATAAGGTTTATGAAATATGTTTTTACCTTAGAGTAACCATGTTCTTAATGATGAGTGTTTTAGCAATCAATAATAATCGTTTAGACAAAAGATAGAACACTATCTAGTTAAAGAACAATCTTTTTCATCTCAACCATTCATTTTATTTTCAGGTTTAGATTAATTCCTATTTTAATTTAATTAAAAAACTCACTTTCATTATATTTTTAAAAACTAAAACATCTCCTAGACTGTTAATCGTTACGCAAACTTAATTATAATATCGCGACAAAACTTAAAAAACTTAATTATATTTTCAAATAATAATAATAGGTTTATGAAATATGTTTTTACCTTTTTTATATTTTCAAATAATAATAATAAGGTTTATGAAATATGTTTTTACCTTAGAGTAACCCTGTTCTTAATGATGAGTGTTTTAGCAATCAATAATAATCGTTTAGACAAAAGATAGAACACTATCTAGTTAAAGAACAATCTTTTTCATCTCAACCATCCATTTTATTTTTAGATTAATTCCTATTTTAATTTAATTAAAAAATTCACTTTCATCATATTTTTTAAAACTAAAACATCTCCTAGACTGTTAATCGTTACGCAAACTTAATTATAATACCGCGACAAAATTAAATTATCTTTCTATAGATAGGCACTTCGATATACTTTTGACAAATCTTTTTTTAAATTTACGAACAGAAAAAAATCGCATGTGAATTATTACTTTAAAATTCACACGTGAATTTTTTAAATCAAATGCGATTTATGAATTTATGAAATCACGCGGGATTTGTTACTTTAAAATTCACATATAAATATGTGAAATCACATGTGAATATGTTAAATCACATGCGATTTATGAAATCACACGTGAATTTTAAAACAAATCACAAGTGATTTTAAAAATCACGTGTAATTTTTTTTCCCGGAAATTTCAACATTAAAAAATTGTCGAAAGTATATGAAATTGACCGTCTACTGAAAGATAAAAATATTTTCGTCATTACTTTGATTTTGTAAAATCACATGTGATTTATGAAATTACACGTGATTTTTTCTTTAAATTTCGCGTTTGATACCATTATTCTCCGTAAACATGTGGCGGTAGAGCTACACAAAAGAGTCCAACGGGTTATCATCAATAGTGTTATAACACCTAGATCCACAAATGTGGTTTTCGAAAGAATTAGCTTTTCAATATAAAGTGATTTTACAAATCGCGTGTGGTTTTTCTTGGTGAAAATTTCAACACTAAAAGATCGTCGAAAATATATCAATGTGTTTGTCTATTGAAAAATGAAAATATTCTTGCCGCGATGGTTTATTTTTCATAGTTTGACGATTTACCGTTTGCAAGATATGTTGTTTTTTAAAAAAGGTGAAATATAAGGTTTTTTTGTTTTATGAAAAAATTGATAGCTAGGATTCATCCATTTATTTTTTAAAATGATAGTGTTCTGTAACAATCTCACCTTTAATGGTTTAATGGTTCTTGGTTTTGTTTGGTAACTAGATCATTAGAAGTGTTTTTATACACGATACTTAATATTGACTATAGAAAATTAAAACATAAAATAATATTTAAATATATATATTATATATTACTAATATAAATATAAATTAAAATATATTTAATGAAAAATAAAAATAAAAATAATGAATGGTTAAAATTTTATATGGGCCCACAAAAATAGATTATCATCAAAAAACCAATATGCAACCCCTCTTTTTCTATACGCCCGTATTTTTGGATTGAGCCCAAAGTAAAAAACATTCAAAATCACACCAAACGACATTATTTACTTTAAACCCTAACTTTACAACCAATCGACCCATACCAAACGCCTTCTAAGTGACTCAATTTCTATTAGATAAACATATTTTTTATATTGACTCAAATTACAATCACTTGTGAATAAATTTCATCTGGCTTTAGAAAAAGGGTGATTAAATTTCTGCCACGCCTCACAGATATACAATACTACTCGTTTCACATGTTTCGAAATACATCCAAATATGAACAAATAATGTATCAAAATGTTACTTCTTTAACAAAGCTCAAGAAACTGCTCGTCTCATACTTATATAAAGAACTAATGCACAACCTTGTAACCACCAGAGGAGGAGACATGAGGGGCAGTGTGGGCACGTACCCTAGCGAAAAAATGTGGTGTAAATTTTTAAATTTTTTAAAAATATCTGGGTATTTTGTAATTTGCCTCACTAAAGAGCCGATTTATAGTATAGTTTCTAAAAATTATCAAAGTTTGCCCTCGACCCTTAACTTTCTGACTAAGTGACTAACGATTCATGAACCGATTACACGCTGTATATGTCAAAAGTGAACAAAGGTACGTATACCATGAAACTAATATGGGAAAGTATAAACTACTAGTTGAAGAAACTTACCAGGATATGAAGATACACAAATCAGACATGTGCCAAACACCAAGAAGAATAAAACCCATAATAATGCAAACACTTTCATCATGAACCGAAACTCCAAACTAAAAGATAATAACAAGGATACTTGTTCTTCTCCTTAAATAACATAAAAACAAAGTTTAATAACCGAACTAGGACACCAAAGCCTACCACAAAATCCGGACATATTTCAGCCCATATCTAGTATAGTACTATTAGTCTACCATAAATAAATAACATAGAACCCATCACTAGTTAATAGACCCTAAAATTGTGCTGTGGCCAGAAGTGTATGTGTGATGATGATGGTGTATTAATAGGTGTTGGGAGTAGCAATTTGCAGTAACGATTTGGGAATGGGTACGAGTATTTAATGGGAATATGGTGTCGTGTATCCATTTTGGACCTTTTGGGTTGCACACTCGCCATTTAACTATTTTCAATAAATTTATTCATTAAATGTTACATTGATGCTATGTTATCACAATGGCATTTAATGCTTTTCTTTTCCAAAACCATCCATAATCTTGAAATATCGGTTTCAACCTGCGTTTCGCTGCGAAGCGTGAAGTTTTACAGTATGTATATGTTAGGATTACGAAAAGTATCGGTTACTTCCATTATATCATTTGATAGCTCGTAAAGTAATATTTGGAAACTAGAAAGGCCAAGACCCATGAAAAGCCCATTGGAGAGCCTATGGCTGGCCACTATAGGCTGTATAAATACCTTTTTCATGCTATGAAAAAGGTGTTGGTTGTTCATTTGTTTCACATAGTAATCTAATATCTTTTTCTTTCTTTCTCTCACTAAATGTTCATCCAACCACCTCTATTTCTCTCTCTAAACCCTAGATCGAATCCATACCTTGTGTGTCTCAAGATATCCTTCAATTGGTATCAAGAGCTATGGGGTGTTTGTAAAGGTTTTGTGTGCGTTGTTTACTCGTGTAGTTGGTTCGAACTAACCAAAAGATCTTCATCTTTTGTGGGTTTAAAACCATAAAGTTTGCTACTTTCTTCTTTATTTATCTTAGTATAGACTAGTTGTACAAGAAAATTCTTTGAAAAACATAAAAAAACTTGATCTTTTTGTGTCTTTTTGTTCGAAAAGAGGGTTTTGTACCAAGAATCTTGATTTCAAACCTTTCGTGTCAAAAACGTTAAAGTTTGTGTTTTTAAGGTTCTTATAGTCTTAGATAGGTAAGAAGTATAAGAAAATTTGGGTAAAAACGTCAAAAAGTGAGTCTTTTAGAAATTTTTTGTTTTTGAGTTTCGTGTTCTTCCAGGCGATTTATACGCAGAGGCGATTTATACGTGTGGGCGAGTCTCTATTAGGCGAATTATACGTGTGTGATTTAAGCGAATTATACGTGTGTTTTCTCAGGCGATTTATACGTGACTTCCTCAGGCGAATTATACGTTTATTCATCAAGCGATTTATATGTGTATTTCAGGCGAGCTATACATATTTTCTTGAGCGAATTACACGCTTTGCTTAGAAGAATTATACGGTTGTCCTTTGATTTGTAAAATCTCGTGAATACTTATTTTCTCGGTTTTATCAAGAATTGTAAAATCCCGTGTATTCCAAAGACTCAATCACATTAATCAAATCTCACTTTAACACAACAACCTCCAATCACTGTACGATCATCTTTCATCTTATCACATATCATATCAAAATGGATTTAATGATTTCAATTGGACAAAAGAATACTCTTGCTGAGTACATGATACTCTCTGGTGGTGACAATTGTCCACCAATGTTAGACAAAGACCTATATGATTCTTGAAAAAGTATAATGGAACTATACATGCAAAACAGAGAGTACAGAAGAATGATACTTGAATCAGTTGAACACGGTCCACTCATTTGGCCTACGCTTGAAGAAAATTGGGTGACCAGGACAAAGAAATATGCTGAATTGTCTGCTACAGAGAAAATTCAAGCTGATTGTGATATGAAGGCAACTAATATCATTCTTTAATGTCTACCGATATCTGTTCACTTGTTAATCATCACAGAGTTGCCAAGGATCTATGGGAAAGAATTCAACTTCTAATGCAAGGTACCTCATTGATAAAGCAAAAAATGGAGTGTAAACTGTATGATGCATTTGATAAGTTTGCTCACATCAAAGGGGAATCACTTCATCAGTATTACTTGAGATTTACTCAGCTAATCAATGACATGAACATTTACAAAATAAAATTAGAGCAATTTCAAGTCAATACCAAGTTCTTAAATAGTCTCCCACCTGAATAGAGTAAGTTTATGACTGATGTCAAGCTTGTAAAAGATTTGCATACTACAAACTTTGATCAGCTTCATGCATATCTTCAACAATATGAACTCCATGCAAATGAAGTCCGCCTTCTGCGTAAACGCAATCAAGATCCACTTGCACTAGTTGCGAATCATCAGATGACACCACATTACTTAAACACTTATCAGTCTTTATACAACAATCCTCAGTTTCAACAACAGTTTTCACCATCTCAGTCTCCTCAACATGGATCAGTTCATCCCACACAACATTACTCAACTACTTATCCATCCACACCTCTTGCAGTTTCTTATCCATCATCACCGTATCCAAATGCTTACTCATCTACAGTTTATCAAGATGCTTATCCACAACCACAATCCATTCCTCAAATTGAATATACTGTCTCCACAGTTAATCAACAAACACATGTGGCTGAATTTCCTCAGATAGACTATGGTCTAGCAGTTCCTGTGTTTAAGCAAGGTGATGACCCTATTGATGTCATTAACAAGATGATGTCATTTTTGTCTACTGTCGTCACATCTCGTTTCCCATCCACCAATAATCAGCAAAGAAATTCCTCCAACCTAAGGCAACAAGCAACTATTCATAATGGAAAGGTGACTGTTCAACCACTTCAGGGAGACCAAATTCTTATGTTGTCGGTACTTCAGGAATAAGAGCTAATACTTCTGGAACAGGAAGGAATAACTCAAGTCAACAAAGGGTTGTGAAATGTTTTAACTGCCAAGGGGAAGGTCATATGGCAAGACAGTGCCTAAAGCCAAAGAGGAAAAAGGACGCCACATGGTTCAGGGATAAAGTTCTATTGGTTGAAGCTCAAGGAAATGGTAAAGTTATGAATGAGGAAGAATTGGAATTCTTGGCAAATCCTGGTATTGCAGAAGGTCCAGTTTCACAGTCAGTCTACACATAATGCCGCTTATCAAGCAGATGATTTGGATGTGTATGATTCTGATTGTGATGAGGTCTCTACAGCCAAAGCAGTTCTTATGGCCAATTTGTCCAGTTATGGTTCAAATGTTCTTTCTGAGGTACCAATCTCTGACAACACTAATAATGATATGCTAAATCAAAGTGTGCAAGAGATGCCGTATTCTAAACCTTCTCAGTTTGTAGAACATCCAAAAATGAGATACACAGTGATAGTAATATCATTCCGTACTCTTAGTATCTGATTGAATCACAAAATACAGCTGTTCAGGATACAAATTCTTTTGTACAACAAGATGCCATGATATTATCTGTGTTTGAACAACTATCACACCAAGTAACTAATTGTAACAAGGTCAATAAGGATAATCTAATGGCCAATGAAACCTTATCTACTGAACTTGAAAGATACAAAGAACGGGTAAAATTGCTAGAATAAAGACAAAATGTGGATTTAGGCACTAGAGAAAAACTTATAATTGATGATATAATTCGGGAAAAAGATGCACAATTTGCGGATTTTGAAAAGGAAATTAACTCTCTTAAACAAACTCTTTCTGAACATTTAAAGGAAAATAAATTGTTAACAAAAACATTTGATGTTTTCAAAAACGAATCCAAGGAAAAGAGAATATTGACAACGAAATTGCTTTGGAAAAGAAAGTTGAAGAACTGGATAATATTGTGCATAAAATGGGTCAATCCGCGCAAACTGTGCATATGCTAATGAAACCATAAGTTTTCTATGATAAAAACCTTAAACAAGCTCTTGGTTTTTAAAATCCTTTCTATCTTAAGAAAGCTCAGCAGATTAGGCCAATGCTTTATGATGGTAATGTTATTGCTAAGGAAACCTATGTGATTTGAATTGATGATTTTAAAGAGACTTTGATGCTTAAAGAAGAGAGTCGGTCCAAAATGCTTTTAAAACAAAGTGATCCAATGGTTTTAGAAAAGAAAATTAACATTAAACTAGTTAATTATGCTATTCTAAATCAATTGTCTGAAGATTTTGGTAAACATTTTGTTCCACAACAAAAATTTTCTGCTGAATAAGCTTTCTGGTCTCAAATGTCAAACCCTTCCACTGATTCTTCTGATGCATCACCTGTCAAAGTGGATATTCCTAGTGAACTACCAAGGTAAGTTTAGTGAATGCATGCCTTAAAAAAGCTTATATTCCACCTTGCCCAGTTTGACTGTGTGGTGAAGAAAGGAATTACACCCGATGCTCTCACAGAAGGTGAATGGGGGTTTGAACACACTAAAGCTGTTTTTATCAATTATTCCATTTTTAAAATCTTTAAAGACATTTTTAATGTGTTTGATAAAGATCTTCTAAATAAAATAACGAAAGTACAAATAGTTTTCGACCAAATGGAAACTGTTGTTCAACAGTATTCAGTAGACAAACGATGTTTGGAAATTGCTAATAAACAAACTTTAAATGAAAACGATCGACTCTTGGAACAAATCATTTCTTAAGATATTATAAATATTGTTGTGAACTATTATGAGAATATAAATACTTCTGTGAATGTGAAATCTATGGAAACGTGCAATAAGTGTCTCGAACTTGAAGCTGAGCTTATCAAACAACACAACATGGTTGAAAAGGATGAGTATAATAAACTTTTGAAAAGCTATTCTAAACTTGAAAAGCACTGCATTTCTCTTGAACTTGCAATGCAACTCAATAAAGAAAATTTTCAAACAAATAACACATCTGTGAACCAAAATGAACCTATATTTGATCAATTGTTTGAATTGAACAATTTGAAAGCTGAGCTTTAAGCAAAAGACACAACAATCAAGAAGTTGAAAGCACACATTAAGCGTGTAAATGAAACTTCTACCAGTGAAAGTGTGAAAAAGGATATAGATGAAATTGAGACTATCAACATAGAGCTGGAACATAGGGTGGCAAAACTGATTGCTGAAAATGAGCATTTGAAACAAAATTATAAACAACTTTATGATTCAATTAAACCATCACATGTTCGTGATAAAGAATAAGCTAATTCTTTGCTTAATCAATTAAATCAAAAGTATGTTGAAATCACATATTTAAATGCTCAACTTCAAGAAAAAGTGTTTGTCATAACATCATTAAAAATGATCTTAGAAAATTAAAAGGAAAGGACATAGTTGATAATGTTGCCCATGTGTCAAATGCTACCACTATTGCTCTAGGAATGTATAAGTTTGACCCAGTAATTTTGGCTCCTAGGGATAAGAATAATAGGGAAACTCACATATACTACCTTAAGCACACTATGGAACAAGCTGTTATTCTTAGAAAGATAGTTGAACAAGCTAAATCACTAAATCCTTTAGATAGTGCATCTTACACTGCCTGTAAGTATGTTAAGCTGATTCAAAAATTGCTAGGTTATGTTAGAGATACCTGCCCTGACATTCACACACCTAGTAAGAAATTAGTTGCGGTCACGCTGATAAGTGTTAAATTGTATACATAAAATACCCAGGATTTCGCCAATAAAAGCCAAAAAAAATATGTCAAAAGATGGAAATATGTGTGCTTTTGTGTCTCAACGTGCAGGAAAGGATATCAAAGTCAAAAAGAGCAAAAACCGACAAGAAATAAAGAGACAAGTACAAGAGAAAGATTTGAAGCCAATATCGAAAGCCGGATCAAGACCGTGGTCGAGAAAAGTCAAGAAAGTAAAGAAAAGGACAAAGGAAAAATGACCATTTTGCCCTTACAATGGAAGATTAAAAGACTAAAATACCCTTTGGGCCCTTCTACACCATTCGGATCACAAAAGCCCAACAATGAGCCCAAAATCAAAACCATTTCTTGTTTTAAAGACTACAAGGGCCGAAAATGTCAATTTTCAAACTTACTTATACACTACACGGTTGAAAAAGAAACAGAGGGACTTGTTATGCAATTAACCCAAACTTTCAAAACAAACACGGGATAGTTTTCTTCCTAACAACTTATACCGACTTTTCCCGCCAAAACCCTAACAAGCCCAAATCCCTCTTTTGTTCTTCCCCAACTCTCCCTACTCTTCCCCCACCTCGTATTTACAATCTCCACATCATTTTTATGACGTGGCAGCCTTCCATTGGTCTGAACACCTCACCCATCACATCCAACGGCTAAGATTCAAGAAAAAGAGATCAACGGCTTGGAATGATTGAAGTTCTCATCTTCTCCTCACCTTCACCTATAAATAGGAACTTGTTATTCAGTTTTAGAGAGTGATAGAGAGTTAGTGAATTTAGTTTTTTTTGTAATTTTCTCTTTTCAGCTTTACGTGTACTGTTCATCTTTTCAAATTAAGCTTTTAAATTTTCAAGTCGTTTGTACTTCTTGTTTCTTATCTTGTACTATTCTTTCTAAAGCAATAAAACTAATTGAGTTGTGTTTGTGTTCAAGTTTTCATGTTATAATTCAGTTTTAGCTAATAAGCTTGTAATAAGCTCAGTTGAGCTTATTCTATTTTCTCTATTTCAAAAGTTGTTCAAATTTTGTTAAAAGCTTTTTAAATACTGTAATTTTCTATTCTAGTTTAATAATGTTCATTTGAGTTTAGTGTGATTGAGTTTGGAAGTAATAAGGAGTAATAAGCAAATTTCAGCTTATTGAGCTTATAGCTTATTGGTTTAGAGGCAAGGTGCCATATAGGTTTTGAATTTGAAAGCCACTCACTCAGAAAGAGTGGCTAGGGTCAGAGACTACAAGTTCAAAGGTTTAGCTTCATGTTTTTAATTTCAGTATTCATATAGCTTAATTCAATAGCTTATTGCATTGTCTTATTTGTGTTTAAGCCTATCCAATATTACTTAGTTAGCTTAGAGATTCAAATGCTTTAAGCTGTTGTAGTTAGAATCCATTAAGGTTTCATTTTTTTTAAATTCTGTCATTTAGAAGGTTAAGCCTAGCTGAGGAAGTATTTCTTTTTGAAACATAAGCTAGGAATTTTAGAGCTTAAATAGCTTAATTAGACTAGATATAGCTAGAGTAGATATAAGGTTTTTAGTTATTTAGCTTAAAAATAGATTTTAAAAGCTGTTTAGAAATAATCAAGAAGTGTAAGGAGTGTTTGGCATTATAGAATTTTGACTCTAAAAGTCAATGACCATTAGTCTAATCCTTTTCTTTAGTTGAGTTTCTTATAAAAGACAAGTTTTCCAAAGGTTTCAGAAGTTAAGTTGCATTTTTAAAGATTCTATAGCTTAAAATAGTTTGCTAGCACCAGGACACTTTAAAGTGTTAAGTAGATTTGGAGTTAGATCACTCACAGCATTCTAGTGTTAAAATTTGGTTAATGTAGGTTTAGAAACATTTAGTTAGTCAGTTTATGAGTTCTAAGCTTAGAGTTTTAGCCTGCATTTAAGAGTTTGCCAATTACATCAGCATTAGCAGTATTAACTCAGTTAATACTGCTGATGCTCATCATTCTTCTAGTTACTTTTTAGAACTTGTAAGAAGGTAGTAAGAACTTAGCATTAAGCATTTTAGTAGTACTCCATTAGCTTTATTTAGATAATCTCTTAACTTTCATTTCTAAGCTTTAGACTAGTCCTAATTTTCTTACAAAAGTGGAGTTAGCAGCAGCTGAGATTTCAAAGATTTACCTTTGGATTCCTAATTTCTAGTTGTTATTTCCAAAATCCTTTTATCTAGGTTTATTCTATATTCATAGAATAGCTTATTTTCAAAAGTCCAGTTTCTAGAATTTAGAGTTGAGCTAGTTAGCTTATTAGAAGTTGCTTAATAACAGTTATTAAGCTGAACCTTTACTTTTTAATAACAAATTTCTTGATTATCTAGTATCCTTTTAGCTTATTTCTTTTTAGATATCCTTAGTACACATCATAAGTTTCATGTAGTTTCTTTTGGTTTTTAATTTCATTGAGAATTAAGCAAGAAATAAGCCAAAGTTTAGAAAAGTTAAATTTTCAAAGAAATATCATAGTTTCTGTAGCTCAGTTTAAAAAGCTGAATTTCTAGCTTATTCAGTAGATAAAATGTCAATGTGCTTTTATTAAAGTTGTAGTATAAAAGCTCAGGAGTAATTTTTCTGTTTTAAGTTTTTGCTTATTTTCACTTTTGTAATAAGCTAAATTGTGCTTAAGTCGTAGGGTCTGTTTGGTACTTTTTCAATAGTTAAGGGTGTTCTGTTTTCATTATAGTGTAAATTTCTTTTAATTTCCCCGCCTACCCTTTACTTTCTTCTTTTGCACTTTTTACCCTGTTCTTTTAGGTTAATAAAATAGTATTAATATTTTTAATATTAGGTTTAATAAAATTAGGGTTTATATTTTAATAAATAAAATTAGGGTTCAATTGATTAGTAAAAATTGGGCATTTTCATACCATTAGTTTTCTGCACATTTTCAGTAGTTAAATTTCATTTTTCTTTATTTTTCCAATTAAACTTGTATTTTCTAGAAATTAAAATAGGTATTTGGTAATTTCTTTTTCTTAAGAAATTCATAGAAAATAGAAAAATAATAGGAAAAATCTAATTCTTTTTGTAATAATTTTCTTTTTCATTCTAGTATTTTTGAAAAATAGAAATAGATTTTTAGTGTTAATTTTTAGAAAAAGTTTATTTTTAGTAATTCATTTTTCTTTAAAAAATCATAGAAAATTCAAAAATAGTTAAAAAATTCTAATTCTTTTTCCTAAAATTTTCTTTTTAAATTTGTGATTTTTAGGTATAAAATTTGTTAAAAGAAGTGCCTTAGATTTTAAATTCTAGTTTTAGCTCACATTTTTAATTCACGTTTGTTAATTTTTCGTATTAGTTAAACGTTTTTAATTTTTTAATCATTTCTATAGTTTAATTGTGCTATTATATTCGTAGTGTAATTCAAAATTCAAAAAAATCCTTTATCCATTCTTGACTCGAATCCGAATTATTCCCGAATTTCAATTCACGACTTCGTTGGGATACGACCCGAGAAGAAAATACTTCCCGGTTAAAAATATACGTATTGTGTTTTCTTAAGTGAGATTTTACCCTTTTATTTTCTCTTGTTTGAGAGGTAAATTGGGAAGAATTGTCACGGGATTTATACTATACATATATAAATTTGACTAGTGCTTACACACGTACCAAATTTTGGCGCCGCTGCCGGGGAAGACGTGAACGATTTTTGAGGATATTCGTTGAAGTAGAGTTTTGAAGACCCTTCCTTTTTGGAAGTTACTTTGCTATTTTTGTTTATACTATATAAAAATACAAAACGTTCATTAATTCGATTCCTATCGAATTAGTTAAAATACAAAAATAAAATAAACATATTTGGATACTAGCTATCCATCTTAAACCATTCCAATAAACAACAAAATTAATCGTGAGTTACTCGCGAGGTACGACGGACCTTCGAGTTTACAAACTATAAGGTGAGTATAAGGAAAGGTGATAGCTACTTGCTAAGAAGTCATTGCGGCTCGCTAAGCCTTTCCGCTCACTTGTGCGTAATCTTGGAGACTTATCGCTGAGTTTGTTAATTAACCGGTTACCAAAATATTTTTCTTTTTGTTTTCCTTCTACTAAATAATAAAAAAATGTAATTTCCCCAAAAATAATCTTCTTATCCCAATTATTTTTTTTATTATTTTACTCGTGATCATTGCGCACTCGTTCTTCCTTGGCAATACACAATGTCGAGACGGACGTATCGTCGACGTTTCGCACAACAACAAGAGGCAATCCTTCTTATTCCGGATCCGATTCCAATGGCCGATGACCGACCTATGGCCGAGCAACTTCAAGCTCCCACCGGGGGGTTTGAAAGTGCTATAGTTGTACCACTCATCAATGCTCAAAACTTTGAACTAAAATCCTCTCTCATTAATCTTTGTCAAATCGATTTTTCGAGGAGGTAATGATGAGGAGCCTCATGCTTATTCGTCATTTTGAGAGTTAACTAATAAATCAAAGGTAACCCGGATTTGTACCTAACACCACCATCAGACTTCTTCTCTTTCCATTTTCTCTTGACGGGTTGCCAAAACTGGTTTGACAAAGTAACCCCGAGCTCTATTCTTAACATGGGTGATGACCTTTGTCTAAGTTCATCAACTTCTTCTTTCCACCTTCTAAGACTACCAATCTTCGGAATGAAATAACGAATTTTCGACAAATTGCTCAAGAATCTTTCTCCGAAGCTTGGGAGCGTTTCAAGGAACTTCTAAGGAAGTGTCCTCATCACGGGTTTTCGCTCATGCACCAATTAGACACATTCTATAATTCGTTGAGCTATAATGATCAAGATTCTCTTAATTCCGCTGCCGGTGGCAATTTTCTCTACAAAAGTCCAACCGAAGGACTACAAATCATAGAGAATAAAGCCAAAGTTAGATGTTCACGGAACGCCGTGATGCGAGTGAGTACGAATGCTCCTCCATCTTCTTCTACTTCTTCATCATCTAACTTCGAATTCCAACAAATGGCAGCGGCATTAGAGGATAAGATGACTTTGACTTTTAGGAATGAAATGAATGAGATGAAAAATATGATGAAAGCTCTTGTGCCTACTCCCGTTCCGATTAAAGCGGTGGAGGAAAGGTGTACTACTTGTGGTAGTAATCATAGTTATAATGTGTGCCCAATGACTAGGGGAGGTTATGAGTACCCGGTTTATCATGATAATTTCCAACAATTTCAACAAACCGCTTCGGTCGGTAACTTTGTTCAAAATGGAAATTCCGGATACCGTCCTCCCAACTTAGCGAACCAAATAAGACCACCGGGCTTTAATCAACAAAATAACAATAGGAATGTGAATGCTAATCAAGGTTATCAGCAAAATCAAGGTTACAATAGAACTGGGAATAATGGGAACCAAGTTAACCATGGAGCTAACTCGGGCTTAACACAACAAGCTCAAGCTTATCAAGCCCCGAGTACACAAGTTCCGGTTGCTTACTCAAGGTTCGAGGCCTACACAAAAGCTAATGATGCCACATTGACCAATTTGCAAAAGAACTTAAATGATTTTAAAAGAGAGCAAAATGAATTTCAAAATGAGCAAAGAAATTTTCAAAAAACAATGATGAGTTTTATGCAAAATAGTGGGAATAATGGGGGAAGTAACCATGCTTCTACCTCGGGTACTTTGCCAAGTAACACTATTCCTAATCCGAGGAATGAATGCAAAGGGATTACCACCCGTAGTGGTGTTGTTCTTGATGGACCTTTACCCCCTATGCCTCCTCCTTATGTCAATCCGGACAATGAGAAGGCTAAGGAAACCGAGGTGACAAAGGACAAAGTGCAACCCGAAAGTTCACAAAGTACCGCAAACGTCCAACCTCGGGTAGACCATGGGAAAGGGAAAGATAAGTTGAAAGATAATGAGAAAGGGATGAATGAGAAGGAAAAAGATGATGAGGTTAGAGAAAGTGTTTTAATTGATAAGGAAGAGTTTTTCTTGCCTAAAACTCCACCAATCAAACCAAACAAGCCAACAAAAACTCTTCCATATCCTTCTAGGGTAGAGTATGAAAAGAAAGGTGAAAATGATAAAGTACAAATCCAAAAGTTTTGGGAAATGTTCAAAAAGATTCATGTGAACATTACTTTG
>BQNB010160508.1:0-14790 GCA_026074375.1 Tanacetum coccineum | reverse complement strand
CTGTTATGGCAAATATTAATACTGCTAAGTATAATTTGTACTGCTAGGAAAAAGAGGTCGGGACACTAAGATACCTCAGTCTAGTGGTCCCCCTATAAAGGTTGGTGATGAGGCTGTCTATAAGGAGTTGGGTGACAAAATGGAAAGGGCTAGCTTAGAAGCAGAGCAGGACAGTGGTAACATAAACTAAGACCTAATCCATGGCAACACTTAATGAGCCAAGATCTTAGGGAATTGGTTCTAATAGTGGTCCCAGGTGCTAAGATACCATATTATGGGGTGTAGATGCTCAAACTAGGTTTGAGGCTCCATCTAAATTGTTCAATGATCTACCTCTCTCAAGAGTTAACACACTTAGAAGTGGGGAGGACAGAATAAAACTAATGGAACTGATGGCACATTGTACAAAATTGTCTATCTTGGTGAGTTCAAAAGAATAGAGAGATTTGTGATATAAAAACAGAAATAGTGATATGGTGAGTCAAAAGAAATGAGAGATTCAGTAAGCTTAAAAATAGAAAGAGAGACATGTGTATAAAAAACAGACAGAGAGTTTTAGTAAGAAAAAGAAATAAGAGATATATTGAGATGAAAAACAGAAAGAGAGTTTGTGAGAATCTAAGTTTATGATGGAAATGATTGTTGGAATAGCATCGGTGTTTATACTGCTAGGCATAAACTTAATACTGCTAGTATTAAGTTAGTACTGCCAGGCATATCTTTATACTGATGGGAAACATTAATACGGCTAGGCTTAAAGTTAGTACTGTTAGGCTAAACTTAGTACTGCTACATTACCGTTAGTACTATTTGAGGCATAATAGAATTTCCTTATTTTAATATAGCCGTTGAGATATTTTCGCCAACAACATAGCCTATAAGGTTTGACTAATTGTAAATTCATGATCTTTCTATAAATTAGTAAGATTTCTTCTAGATAAGATCAAATTTTATTCAGTCGGTCAAATTACAACTCTAAGTGCTCTCAATATAATCTTAATTAACTTTGCCAAGCTTTCATACTCACATATTAATCACATGGCTAATTTGGAGTTTTGTGACAAGCATAACATGGTGGCCTACTTACATAAGTCTGAAGGAAGTGAAGGGTTTCATCAGATCATTGATTTTCTGAATACTAGTCACATCCAGTATGCCCTCACAGAGAATCCAACAATATATGTTTCCTTTATTAAACAATTTTGGAAAACAGCTACTGCTAGAATAAGTGCTAATTGAGAGGTAGAACTAACTGCTACAATTGATGGACAAGTAAAGACTATTACTAAAGTCTCTCTAAGAAGACATCTAAAGTTGGAGGACAATGGTGGTATTACTACTCTACCTAATTCAGAGATATTTGAGAAACTTGCTCTAATGGGGTATGTGACTGATTCTGATAAACTTACTTTTTAAAAGGGTCATTTTTCTCCTCAGTGGAAGTTTCTAATTCATACTATCCTCCACTGCTTAAGCCCTAAGAAAACTGCTTGGAAACAATTTAGTAGCAATATAGCAATTGCTATAATTTGCTTGGCCACAAACAGGATTTACAATTTTTCAAAACTAATTTTTGATGCCATGATTAAGAATCTAGAAAACCTACACAAGTTTTTGATGTACCCAAGATTTATACAAATTTGTTTAAACAAGCAAAGGAGACTCCTTCAACCCTATACACGAACATGTCCTACTCTTATCCTTACACAAAAATTCTTTAGTAATATGAAGTGGGTTTCAAGGGGTTATTTTGGAATAGATTTTTCTTTATTTCCTACTATGATCAGTGCACCTGAAACTTCTCCATCCAGAATAACGTCTTCACCATCATTATCAACTCAACATACACCAGTCAGTACCCCATCAACCTCACAACCACCAAACACTCAACCCATACCTGATGCAGAGGAGGCTATCCCAATGCCCCATGAATCACCTCTCCATAGTGTTTACTCACTTGGACGTGATGAGGGTAGTTTATTACTTTCTGAATTGACGGTTCTATGTACAAATTTGTCAAACAAAGTAACAAGCTTAGAGGCAGAGTTGGCATAAACCAAACAAACTTATGGTACTGCTCTTACAAAATTAATCAAGAAGGTAAAGAAGTTAGAGCAGACAGTCAAGTCAACTCAAGCTAGAAGGAGATTCAGGATAGTTGTTTCTGATGATAAAGAAGGTCTAGAGGATCCTTCAAAATAGGGGAGGAAAATTACAGAGATTGATTAAGACCCCTCTATTTCATTAGTACAGGATGATATTGTGAAAGATCAAGGTAGTGGTGAAAAAGGAGAAAAAGAAGTTAGTACTGTTGGTGCAGAGCATAGTACTATTATTCCAAAAGTTAGTACTGCTGCTGAGAACTTAGTGTATATCAGAAGGAGTGCTGAAAAGAAAAAATATAAGGGTAAAGGAATTATGACAGAGCCTGATCCAGAGAAGAAAACAAAGAAGCAACTAGAGCATAAAAGACTTAGGCATGAAGAAGCTGTAAGGTTGCAAGAACAACTTAATGAAGAAGAGACTCAGAGGATTGCAAGGGATGTTGAAATAGCTAAACAGCTACATGAAGAGATTAATAAAGCAGGACAAGAAAGAGATATAGCTAGAGATGATCAAGCTCATGTCATTGATTGGAGTGATCCTGCAGTGTTAAGATACCATGCTCAGCTAAATAGACCATACTCTGTAGCTGAAGTAAGGAAGAACATGGTCATGTACTTTAAGAATCAGGGAGGATACAAGATGAATTATTTCAAGGGAATGAAGTATGAAGACATTAGACCTATATTTGAAAAGGTATGGGATCAAATTCAATCCTTTGCACCCATGGATTCTGAAAAAGAAAAAGGTAGTGAAAAGAAAGGAAGTAGAAAGAAATCACTTGCAAGGAAAAGAGCAGGTGAAAAGCAAAGTGAAGAAAGTACAAAAAGGCAAAAGATAGAAGATGATATAGAGAAGGAAGAACTTAAAGCCTATTTGGATCTGGTTCCAAGAGAAGAATTTGCTATGGAAATTGAATCTTTGGATACTAAGTATCCAATAGTTGATTGGAAGACTCATGTTCTGACAGAAAACTTTATGTATTATCAAATCATCAGAGCAGATGGAGGTTCAAAGAATTACAAGATTTTCAGTGAGATGCTTGATGATTTTGACAGACAGGATGTAATGGATCTACACAGACTAGTAGAAGAAAGGTATGCAACATCAAGACCAGAAGGATATGACTTGATGTTATGGGGAGATCTGAAGATCTTATTTCAACCTGATGAAGAAGATGAAGTCTGGAGGCATCAACATGAATACAATTTGATAAGCTGGAGACTATTTGATTCATGTGGAATTCATATTTTGTTGATGGACAATGGAATTGCCATTCACATGATGATAGAGAAGAAGTATCCACTTACTCAAGAAATGCTATCAAAGATGTTAAGCAGAAAACTAGAGGTTGATCATGAAAATGAGATGGCATTTGAACTTCTAAGGTTTATAAGATCACAAGTACAAAAGTAGAAGAATGTTTGGAAGAATCCTCAACAGTGTAGTCTAGAAGATTAAATGCAGAAGAAACTTGAGATTTGAAGGTAAATCATAAGTTTAGGGGAGGATTGTTGGGATTCAGAGCTTCTACACTTAGTACTGCTATTTATAGTTAGTTAGTAGTGCCAGTGCATTGTTAGTACTGCCAGTATAGTTAGTATTGTTAGTATAATAGTTAGTAATGTTAGTTATATAGTTAGTACTGCTTAAGTGATATGCATGAGTTATATTAGGAATAGATATGCATGATCACTTGACGCGTTTTGTAAGCCATTAGGGTTTTCCTTAGTGTATAAAAGGAACCCTACGACATAGTTAGAGATATCAATTTTAATAGAAGTTTTATCAAGTTTTCATAGTTAGTTATTCTGTAACCTAGGCAGAATATTTGCAATCAATATATATTCAAAGTTAGATTCCACATAACTGGTAGTATTCATAATCATTGTTTCTCATATAGTTAGTTTGAATCTATTCAAGTTAACTAAGCCTTAACAAGCTAAGAAGATCTATTCATCGGGACTCACATTATCTACATTATTTCCTTTTAACTTCCTTAAGCCATTTTTTAAAGCAGCAATTGCAAAAACCTTTTCTTGAATCCGAGCTTTTAAATCAGCATTATTAGCAAGCAAAGAAGTTGTCTGTTTTATAGTCTTAGATCTCGTAATTTTAATAGAATCATATAAATCTTTATAATGCTTTTTTAAAGTCTCAGTTTCTTTAAGTAATTTAGCCACACTATGTTCTAATTCGATGTTCATTGTTTCAAGTACATCAATTTCCTTTTTAATCTTGGCTTTATTACTTGTTTCATTCAAAATTTGACCATGTTGCCCTGATTTTAAAGCTTGATTTTGATATTTAAGTTCAAGAGCAATACAATGTGCTTCCATTCTTGAAAAATCTTTTTGAAATTAGGCAACGGTCTTTTGAGACAAATATTTTCAGACTCAATAGATTGGTTTGAAAATTCAATTGTCTTGTTATCAAGTAATGAATCAAGTATAGGACTTTGAACTTGACATTGTTCAGTATACTGGTCAACCATACCTTCAGTAATGATTTCAGGTTGCTCAGTATGTTGTTGTCCTGTAGCAAAGATATTACATTCAGCAGTCAATTGTACCTCAGCCATTGGCTCTTCGTCATATATGGGTCTGATATCTGCATCATCAGTATCTGTATCATTCCCTGACCTGTTGCTTTCATCTTGCACTTCTGATTCTGTCCCACTACTCTTTGTAACAACCAAATCAGCATCCAATGCTTTACCCGTATCAACCTTACTCTCTTGCATCTGCATCTGTCTTTTATTCACCCTTCTATCATACTGTCTTTGATGACGTGTTCTTTAAGCAATGGACTTCTTAACATTACTCATGTGTTGAAGTAATGTTTCTCTAAACTGTTTAACTTTGATTCTAGTGTATTCAACAAAGTACTTGTCTGTCATTTGACTGTGATAATCCAAGGAAAATTATGAATCGATGAACTTCTGAAAGTGTCTGTTGATCACCCAAAAGGCTGCCATGGATATATCTTCTTGAAAATCGTCTTTGTCAAGTTTCTTTTGTAGTTAATCGACATTGAGGAACATTGTACTTGTGAAAGTATCATCATCTTGACCAAAGAGTGACATGAATGCCCATTTGAATTTATGTTCGATGCGAGTGCCTTTTAAGTCTTCTTTAGAAAGAACTTAAAGGTGTGAATGAAGAGAACAAAAATATGCCATGCATCTCTCTTTTGCTTTTGACATTTTATATTTTATCTTTCGTTTCCATTTTATCTGATTTGTTGTGAAATGAATTACAAATCTTAAGTAGATAAAGTGATTTGTTGTGGTTTGTTAAAAGAAAAAAATCGTTATTGGTGTAAAGTTCTTGAGCTTAATTAACGATTATATATAAAAATACTTAAAATAAGAACTAATAGTGAAAACTATTGTAAACTAAAGGTTAAATAAGTAAAATTTGTAAAATAAAACTAAAAAGAACAATGTTTGAAAAAGTTTAGGTTAAAATTGAAAGTATTATAAAGATGAAGTGCTAATAGTAGATATTGTTGAGAACCTAGAGAATTCCAAAAGTGTTTTGAAGATCACATGGCCTTCCTCCGTATCGCCAAGTAGAATTCCATCGATCTAATTCCAGGAGCGGCACTTGTAGCCCGAGCACCTTATAGATTAGCTTCCTTCAAACATATGCAGGAATTATTAACCAATTCAAGAGTTAGCAGAAACGAGGTTGTTTTTCGACCAAGTACTCACCCTGGGAGCTCTTGTCTTATTGTTATAATGATAGACGGATCTTTCAGAATGTGTATCGATTTTGGGTGTTGAATTAAATTACTGTAATGAAACGTTACCCATTTACCAGGATCGTGGACTATTCGGACCAACTTCAAGGTTCGAGTGTTTACTCAAAAATTGACTTAAGATCAGGCTATCATCAACTGAGAGTAACGGATGAAGATATTCCCAAGACTGCTTTCAAAATGAGGTACGGACACTATAAATTTCAAGTAATGCCATTTGGGTTAACTAACGCACCTGCTGTATTCATGGATCTCATGAACCGTGTGTGCAAACCATACTTGGATAAATTTATGATAGTGTTCATCGATGATATTCTTATCTACTCCCATAACAAAGAAGAACACGCAGATCACCTAATAATAATCTTGGAATTACTCAGAAAAGAGAAATTATATGCCAAGTTCTCCAAGTGTGATTTCTGGATCAGTATCGTATAATTTCTTGGACACTTAATTAATAGTCGAGGACTTCATGTTGACCCCGCCAAGATTAAAGCAGTTAAAAATTAGGCATCTCCTACTACACCCATAGAAATACGTCAATTCTTAGGATTGCAGAAAAAAAAACAAAAAAAAAAAACCTTATTATCGGAGATTTATCAAGGATTTTTCAAAGATTGCAAAGTCTTTGACTGAATTAACCCAGAAAAACAAGAAGTATGTCTGGGGAAAAGACCAAGAAATAGATTTTCAACTACTTAAACAGAAGGTGTGTGAAGCTTTAATCTTAGCATTACCAGAAGGAAACGACGATTTTGTTGTTTACTGTGATGCATCACTTCAAGTATTGGGAGCTGTATTAATGCAAAGGGAAAAGGTTATTGCATATGCATCCCGACAACTTAAGCCTAATGAAGAAAACTATACCACTCATGATCTCGAATTAGTAGCAGTAGTGTTTGGTCTTAAAATTTAGAGTCACTATATCTGTATGGCACAAATGTATATTTCCACTGATCATAAAGTCTTCAGCACCCTCCTTGATCAGAAAAGAGTTGAAATGAGAATCGCTGTTGGTTTAGAATTACTCGTAGATTAGATTGTTGAGAGTTCGTACCATCCTGGAAAGGCAAATGTCGTAGCAGATGCCTTAAGCCGGAAGGAACGAATCGAACCACTCCGAGTTAGATCATTAATCATGACCCTTCACCGAAAGTTACCAACAGAAATCCTCGAAGCTTAAACCAAGGCAATCAAAGAAGAAAACATCAAAGCTGAGAACCTACGAGGAATGGACAAATCATTTGAAATACGTCCTGATGGAACTCGTTGTATCAAGAATCGAAATTTGGTTACCACTCTTTAGCGGTTTGAGAGACTTAATCATGCATGAATCTCATAAATCGAAGTATTCCATTCACCCAGGTTCTGACAAGATGTATCATGATCTAAAGAAACTCTATTGGTGGCCTAACATAAAGGCAATCATTGCTGAATATGTCGGCAAGTGTTTAACATATTCTAGAGTTAAAGCTGAATGTCAGAAGCCATCCGGCTTACTAGTACAACCAGAGATTCCTATGTGGAAGTAGGAGAGAATAACGATGGACTTCGTTACAAAACTACCCAAAACCTCAAACAGACATGACACAATCTGGGTCATTGTCGATCGCCTTACCAAATTCGCACATTTCATCCCTACCCGAGAGACAGATAGTATGGAAACCCTTACAAGGTTGTACATCAAAGAAATAGTCTCACGGCATGGCATTCCAATATCCATCATCTCGGATCGTGACAGTCATTTCACATCCAGATTCTGGCAATCATTACAGAATGCTTTGGGTACTCAATTAGACATGAGTATGGCATATCATCCCGAAACCGATGGACAAAGTGAAAGAACCATTCAAACACTCAAAGATATGCTTCAAGCCTGTGTTATAGATTTTGGAAAAGGATGGGAAAAACACTTACCATTGGTAGATTTTTCTTATAATAACAGTTACCATGCCAGTATTAAGGCAGCACCATTTGACTCACTTTATGGTCGAAAGTGCAGATCACCTGTTTGCTGGGCCGAAGTTGGAGATGTTCAACTTACAGGACCAGAGATAATCCAGGAAACCACCGAAAAGATAATACAAATTTGGCAACGCTTGCAAGCTGCAAGAGACCGGCAGAGAAGTTATGCCAATGTAAGACGAAAGCCTTTAGAATTTCAAGTTGGAGATCGTGTTATGTTAAAAGTGTCACCTCGTAAAGGTATCATCCGATTCGAAAAACAAGGAAAGCTTAATCCCCGGTACATTGGACCATTTAAGATTCTTAAAAGGGTCGGTCCGGTGGCATATAAACTTGAACTTCCTGAAGAACTCAAAAATGTTCACAATACCTTCTACGTTTCTAATCTAAAGAAATGCTTATCTGACGAATCCCTTGTCATTCCAATGAAAGAGATTTGGCTTGATGACAAACTCAACTTTATAGAAGAACCAGTGGAGATTATGGATCGAGAAGTCAAGAAACTAAGACAAAGTCGTATTCCTATAATCAAAGTAAGATGGAACTCTAAAAGAGGACCAGAATTTACGTGGGAACGCGAAGATCAAATTTGTGCCAAGTATCCACATCTGTTTTCAAACATCACTCCGGCATCCAATTAAATCTCAGGACGAGATTTCTTATAGGAGAGGGAGACTATAACAACCCGTAATTTTCATCAATGTAATTATCCATCTATTAAATTAGATGCACTGTAATATCCATCTATTATATATACCACCTTTTTACAGGGAAATTTTTTGCTTTATTCCATTATGTAACGTAGTTTACATAACTAAAGTAAACGAGCTCACGCAACTACCTATGCCATCTCTATCTACATTTATATCAAGTAAACGTCTTAATATATCAAGTCAATATTCTAATAGCTTCTATATCATGTACGTTATCTATTTAACATAGCTTTCACAATGATATTACCAAATGAACTTTATCCGTGAATGTTTATATCAAAACCCTAACTTTATGTAACATATACATTCAAAATAAATGTACAAGCTTACAAGGCAAGTGTACAAGCAATCAATGCATAAAATTTGAATATACTTTCCCCCCAAAACCATGGTATAAGTCATGCAAAGCACAAGGTATAATTCGTTAATGCATGAATTCAAAAAGGATATTTTCCCTCCAAAATTCAAACAAATTTTGTACCATTCCTTTAGCATAACATACTAGCATCACAATGCACGATATTTAGCCCTAAACCCTAACCCTAATCGATCTAAACCCTAAATCTAAAACCCTATTTTCGTCTATACAAAACCAAAACCAAAACATAATCCGAAACCCAAATCTTAACACTAAACCTTGATCTTAAATCCTAACCCTAACCCTAACACTAATCCTAAACCCTAATCCAAGCCCTAAACTTAACTTTAGCTCGCAAAACCCTAAACTACAAACATAAACCCTAACCCGAACCTAAAAATCAAACCCGACACCCCTTGTTTCAATTTAACCCATTTTAATCAAACAAGTACCTCAAGCTAGCATCCTAGCACCACCATCACCTCACCACCATGTCACCAAGCAACCACACAAGTACCTTACTCACCACTTTGGCCACCAAGTATTGCTTTGTCACCTCCTTGTCACCCTTGTCCATTCGTACCCTTCTAACCTCCAACACCTTGCATTGCTACCTTCATAGCCTCCCATACTCATCCATAGCTGCCCTTAGTCACCTTAGCTACTCCTTGGACACCACTTCTTAATAGCTTAGCCACCATTTCAATCTAAAACTTGGGCACCAAGGGTATTCGACCCTATAAATAGCCGCACCCCTTATTCACTTCAAAACACACATTAAAACTTAACACAAATACAAATGGAGTTCTAAACAAGACCAAGGAAGATCAAGTGAAGTCTCTATGATCATAATTGAAGCCAAGAATCAAGAGAAAGAAGCCATTGAAAGCGTTTTCTAGGCGTACAAACCTGAATAAGCCCATTCGACCCATATAAGCTCAAGTAAGCTCAAAATCTTATTCAATAAGCTCATATTTTGTTTTAATTCTTTAATAAGCTTCCTTAGATCCTATATAAACTCTTGTTTAAATCCTTGAATCACAAACCCATGCGTTTTTGGTGTTCCTAAACCATACACACCTATTTTGTGTTTTTAAGCTCATAAGCCCTTTCCATAAGCTATAAGCTCGTAAACTCTACTTAGTTTAGCTTAATCTAATAAGCCATAAGCTGCAAAATTCTTTTGATTTTTAAAAATATCATTATTATGGTTTTTGGACTTGTTTTGCAAATAAATCCCATGCAAGGGGTATATATCGTAACTTTCTAAAGATTATAACTAGAGGGGCTGAAAATATCATTATTCCAAAGTTATAACTATGAGGGGCTGTTTTGCCAATTTTCAAAGTTAAAGGATTAAATTATATAAAGTTATATATTAAAAGGATTAAACTTGTAAAATTATATAAATCAAGGGTATATATTGCCAATTTTGCATTCTTAAAAATATAAAATATAATATTTTTATATAAATTATAAAAATATAAATATATAATATAAAACTCGATTTTATTAAAACCCGACACATTTGTCGTTATTAATCATCGATCGACGCATTATAAAACAATTACGTTGTATATTTAATGTAATTTATCATCGACTAGCTTTTGAAGAAACTTAAAATCTTATCGTATCATGTTACTAGGCAATTTCATGTGAGGGGTTTCATTCGAGTATACATTTTGATGAGTTTGCTGGATTTACGATTTAAAGTGTCCTAGCTCCTCAAACGTTTACTGCATGACCTCTGAATTATGATAGCCCGAACAGTGATACAATATTTCCATAAATTAATAAATCAAATATGTATGTTAAACTCTGTAAAGTTTTGAAACATAAACAATCAAACTAAGACTTGACATATTACCTCAGGTTGCGTGTTGAAGCCGTTTTACTTTCAATTATACTGAACTTTCCCGCCCGGGTAGATAACATCGTACTACCATACGGACGCATTTCATTGATATACTTTTGCCATCAATCAGATTTCCCTGTTAAGGTGAGTTCATAGCCTCGCATTTTAAATCTTCTAATGTTTCATAAACCCGCGAGGGGGATACATGCTATAAACCATGAATACAAGTGTTTTTCCAACTGTATGCTATCTTGATATATTATTGCCTAAGTCCTTACTTTTGCCATTAAGACCCCACTATCATGAACCGTTAATTACTTTTCGGAGTAAGCGAATGTTGTGAATAGATCTATTTGGGACTGAACTCCCCCGTTGGTATACATGTACTTTTGGTAACCAAACGTACTTCATTTGAATAAACTATGCGGGTGTTTGGCAAAGGCACCTATTGAGACAAAAATATCTGTGATTATTGATTATCTCAAGGCTTCAGTGTCATGAGCTTAGGGCAATAATATTGTTTTCTATGATAATTGTATCTACATTGCAATTATTACTATTATAGGTGTATAACAACGTAACCCACTGTTATGATGACTTGTATTCAACTATTTATCATAAACCTATGAATTTCACTCAACCATTGTGTTAATCTTTTTTAGCATGTTTATCTCAGGTAATTAATCAACATATGGCACGGAGTGGCACGGACTGAAAGATGGCTAAACTGTTATCATTCAAACTTTATGTTTCTAGATTTTAGGACCTCTCTTTTGTAAAACTCTAATGAATAAATGAATGATAACTAAATTTTACAAAAACGTCTCTTTACGAGTCATTTTCTATGATTATGACTATTGTACTATGAAATAATACCCCAGATTAGCTTCCGATGCTATATTTATCAAAATGGGGGTGTTATATTTGGCAACAACAACAAAAATCTAACAGTTACTATTTTTTATTTAGTAACTAGTTTACATATCCGCTAGAAGTCTATAATATACTTAACTACTGTTATAAACAACTAGGAACAACAAGAAATTACATGGCCACTAGAATGTCTATTGTTAATTTACATCATACATCAATTAATTTATTTGCTAAGAATGTAAAAGCAACAAATCAATTAATTAAATAATTTATAAGGTAAAAGTAAAGAACTACAGAAATATAAACAATAGCTACTTACCATATAAAATTATAAATAGATTTCAATTATCAAACAATAGCAACTCACTGAGATTTGCCGATTTGGTATTAAGGAGATGAAACGAGCAAGCAAACCGCAAAAGGAAATTAGGTATGTAATTCTTTTATATTAATAAGTAATTTACTAATTTAGTATCTGTATGTTCAGACTTGGATATTGGGCTTTAAGAAAACATAGGCTTATGCTGATTAATAAGTTAATATACTAAAAAAGAAGTCCAAAAATGAGTTATAATTAGGATCGGATCGGTAACGATCCTACGATAACACGATCCTATGATCCTGACATGATCCTACTTGGGCTATGATCCCCTTACAATCTTGATCGTTTTTTGTGTGTGGGATCGTAGGATCGTACGATCCTATGATCAAGATCGCGATCCTGACAACCTTGATATGCACTATCTAATTATGAGTCATTTATTGACGATAAATTATCTCTATAAAATTCAGTTTTGGAAAGTACCTCATTAGACACTTGAGCCACAAAACAAGTTTCGTCTTTAGTCTTTTCTTCCTCATCTTCGCCGCTATCGCTCCATGTTCCTCCAATAAAATCCCTTTTGTTTTTGCTTCTTGGTGACTTTGGGCATTCTCCAATGAGGGCATCTAAAACATTTTCTTTCACTTTTACCATTTTTGTCATCTTTACTTCTTTGGAACGACTTTCTTTCATCACGTGGTTGTCTTACAAATCTTCCTCGTCTTTTGAAAAATTTCTTGAAGTCTCTCACGGCCATAACATACTCTTCGTCTTCGCTATCAGAGGTAGAACTTTCTTCATCACTAGATTTATTTTTAGCCTTTCAAGCGAGAGATCTACTTTGTTCTCTTTTGCCTTTGACCATTTTGGATTCTTTATTATCACTTCATATACTTTCAAGTTGCCGATAAGTTCGTCAAGTGATAGTAATGTCAAGTCCTTCAACTCTTCAATAGCCGTGACTTTTGTGCGCCATTTAGGATGAAGTGCCCTAAGTAATTTCCTAACATAGTTCTTGCTAGAAAAACCTTCATCAAGTGCTTTTAGACTAGTAATGATAGAGTTAAACCTAGCAAAAGCATTATAAATTACCATTTTAGCTTCATTATTTTTAGCAAGTTTCTTTTTAAGATCATCGCTTTGTTTGTCAAACAGTACAATTTCATCCTTTTTAGTTTGGAGATTATTTTGAATAGGAGGAAAATCACCAAAGGTAATAACATGCCAAGTTTTGATTTCATATAATTTTTGAATATATTTTTCCAATAAATAAATCCATCACTTTTAAATAGTGGTGGTCTTTGCATAGATTGCCCTTCTAAATATTTTTCTGATCCCATAGATCGATTCAAGTTTTAAAATACAGTTAATTTTAAAAATCTTTTTTACCGCTTTTTAAATTAATGTGACGTTGTATATAAAAAGTTAAATTTGATTTTATGTGATCTCAATGTACACACAATATGAACAATCTAGTTAAGTAAATAAATGACAATAAGTAACAATGTAAATTTGTCAGACAAGAGATAAGAGTTAGAAAGATCAAACCACAACACATAGATTTATAGTGGTTCGGTAATGAAGCTCCTCTTCGCCCTACTCCACTCCTTGAGTACCCAACTCGAGAGTTCTCTTCACTATGTCAACAAACCCCCTTTAGGTGGAGAAAACTGTACACAAGTAGCATACACCAATTTCTGACACTAAGCCAAATGTCGAGTCCTAATCTTAGCTAGAACCAATCTACCACACACTTGAACACCAACTAAACTATCACCCCAATCTAACTATTACACACAATCACAAGAGATATAAATGAATTACAAGATACACCATAATCGTAACTATGTTACTTGAACACCAACTAAACTATAATACTTCTTGACTTGATGACTAGAAGTATTCTTCTCTTGCACTTGAGGATCTAAGCTTGAATCACTTGGAAACAAAAACTTAAGATTAAATGATCAAAAAATTGTAGGAGATGTATAAACTGATTTAGAAAAAAAAGAAAGTGAGTACAAAAGGTGAAAATCTGTAGGGAAAGTCCACTATTTATAGGCAGAGCTGGGAGTCGTTTTGCATGGCCGGACCCCTTAGCTCCATGGTCGGCCCCCTTATCACTAAGGGGGCCGCCCCTAGTAGGACGTTCCCATTTTTGTTTTTTCTAGGGGAGGTATTTCCTGGATCTGTTTTATACATTTTTAGATAAAAAATTGAATTCAAAATATTTATTTTAAATAAAACATTTCTTGTAAATACCAAAAATATTTTGTATAAGTTTTAAAAATGTTTGTTACATTTTATATAAATGTACGATTAAATAAACCTTCCTTTGATCATAAATAAATTAAGCATTTATTTATTCATACCTTTAAGTGATTAATTTTTTAAATGAAAATTTACGACTAATAAATTGTTTACGTTTAATTTTACATGGACCGTTTTTACATTTTGTGATTATCAAAACGTAGAGAAGTCGAAAAATATCAATAACTTTTTTAGGCATTATTTTTATCAACAATCTCCCTTTTTTTGATGATTACAAAATCTAAACTCATTAAATGTAAAATTGTTTTTAAACAAGTATTTAGTGAGTTTTATTTCATTTTTCTTCCTTTTTGTAGAATCAAAAAGGCTTCGTCAATGAAAAAACGTAAGTCCGACAAAATAAACGCTCCCCCTTGATGTCTGCTCTCCCTCGTTTGAGACATCAAGGAATCAAGCTATGGTAACTTTGCTACAAAAACAAGTTAGAGAACAAGACTAATATTTCTAACATATAGCAAAGATAAAGGAAAAATATTCAAGCATGGTTACAATACTTGACAATTAACAA
>BQNB010160506.1:0-10720 GCA_026074375.1 Tanacetum coccineum | reverse complement strand
TCGTTATGTGATTATATGTGAATAATGATAAGTACCTTGTTTCGATTAATTCCATAGTGCTTTCGATAGATTCATGTAAACTCCGAGGGATTTCCGCATCAATGCGCTCTCTTTCAACTTGCATGGCTTGACGGTTAGCGAGCATGCCACTATGTGATTTTTTACGCTTAATGATAATCGCCTTGTTTTGAATAATGTTGTAACGCTTTCGATGGAGTTATGTACACTCCAGACGATTTTTATATGAAGCTATCTCTTTTAACGAGACTCGTTGGACGATATGTGTTTTGATTTGATCAGTGTGATCACCGATGATTTTTGAATTGATTGTCGCTTAGAAAATTTTCCAAATGCGCCCGAGGTCGTGTGGCCATAATGTGAAAACATGTGAATCCATTCGAGAATGACATCTTTTGCTCAGTGCAAGTGAAATTAGGACAAATAAAACGATTAAAGCGCCAGGACGTCACTCCCATAAGGAGGAGAGGATGTAAAATCCCGTATTTAAGGTCACTACCATTTCTAATCTCGTAACTATTATATAAATTTAAAGAATTCGTTTTCATTATTTTAGCCAATTTTTATTAAATTCGTCAATTCTAGAACCCTCACGAATCATACAATTTAAATTTATCTGTTTTATCGATCAAGAAATCAACGACTTCGTATTTTAACCTCGAGAGCTTAGCTACTTTTATTTTAGTACATTTTCAATTTTTACTTGTGTTTGGCCGAACTGAGTCTAAATTCGTGTTTTTATAATTTGTAGTGCGTTAATTAAGTAATTGGGCCCGAGATTTAAAAGACGCAAAATATATAACGAAAATTTGGACCGAAGTCCCCTTTTCCTTCCTATAGTCGGCGGCCCAATAACCAAAACCAACACACCATGTATTTGTTTACATGCCCACTCCCATTGTTTTAAGGATTTGAGTCCAAACAAAACTCACACACTTAACTCCTTTTATCCAACCCATTAACCAAACCTATTTACCATTTTCCCTTTTATAAAAACCACGACACACACACACAGAGATAATAAAACTCGAATCCTGTTCTCCCTTCCTCTCTTGTTCGACACACAACCATAAAAACCCAACCATAACCAAGATTAAAATCTTCCAAATCACCTCCATTCTACTTAAAAACAATCCTAAACTAAACCCTAGTCATCTCCAACAACAAATAAACACCATGCATCAATATTAGAGGGTTTCTTGATTTTATTAAACTTTTAAATTTTAGGGTTTTAATCCAATTGGGTGCAAGAAGATCATCAAGGAGTTGATAATTAGTGTTTCTAACAAGTTTGGTGAAACGAATCAAGATTTTTGGGTTTTTCTTTGTTCCATGTGTTCTCGGCCGAATATCAAACCCACAAGGGTTTGATATTGATTAATTTCCTTCTATTCCATTGTGTTTGTAAGCCTCTTGTTTCCTTTTTGTGTTGATTTAATTTTATTTTGAATGCATGTGATTAATTTTCCTCTTTATAAGGATGCATGTTCATAGCTTCATTAATTTGGTTTGATCATGAACATCAAGTTCTGATGTATTGAGATATGTTATTGAGATGTGTTGTGGCATTGCAAGTGAATAGATAATGATTTGGTTAAGTTTTAGAAGGGTTTTGAAGTAGTTTTTAGGGATTGTTTTGAGGTCAGTACCAAAATGTGGTTATATCTAATAACTTTTGGCTTGGACCTTGTGATTAAATCACATGTTTGAATAGATATAGTTCTAAGCTTCATGTGGCGAATTGGATGGCTTTGTATCGATTCCGAATGAGGGAGTTATGGTCAAATTACTAAAACTAGTCAAAAACCGAGTCTTGAACTTCTTAGGGTGAAAATTCCATAAATTTGTACTATAACATATAAATATGCATAACTATAGGTTATAGGTAAACATTTAACTTAAACATGAGAAGTGGTTTTAGCCCTTATGGATAAACGGTTTGGGAAATACACCAAAATTAGTGTTCGATGGGAAAACTGTGACTGTTGCAGATCAGCTGCATAAAAGAGTTAATTGCAGCAAACCTTTGGCCTAATAAGGTCTGTATTATTTGATAGGTTTGTATAAATATGTTCAAGGTACTTGTGTCGAGTTGTCTAGGGCGATATCTCCTCCGGACGAGTGAGATATGGCCGATTTATGAAAACTAGTCAATTCTGGAACATCGATTGGAAAAGGGATATAGATCTAGAATTTTGTACTAAAGTGTTGAGTTTAAAAACATGTTTCTATAGTAGACATCTTAGGCTAACATCTCCAAGTGGATTCACTTCAATAGCTATCACGGTTCAGGATTTATAGCCGTTTCCGTAAGCAGTTAAAATTCAGAAAACTTTCTGGTTTGTGTTGTTAAGAGTAAAATGCCATTTCCTATTGATTGGAAGCAAATTAGATAATGAGGCCTTACATTCTGTAAGCTAGACTCAAAGATCTTTCCAAGGGCAAAAGCCTCGTATTCGTAGCCTTTACGGATTAGGATTTATGAGACAATCAAATCGGGTGAAATCCAGAAATTGTATTTTTATGTCTTTTCTTGAATTATAAAAAGTATACAAACACATGAGTAAAATAAGAATTAATGAGCGAAACTTAGTAGATGACTAATTAAGTGTAAACTCAGGTTGAATACCAATTTAGGGATGAAAATACCTTGATTAAGTCGTAATGCAATGCCGTGCATATCTTGAAGACATATCTCATGATCATGTGATTATTTTTACGTATTGACATCTTTTATTATACTAAGACGCGTCACGCCTTTTAGGTGCTGCTTAGGCGTACTTTTCTCTCATCTAAGGATTCATCTACTTCTGATCTCTTTGCTTTAACGGTGAGTTCATAGCCTCGCATTTAAATATTTTTATGTTTTAAAAACCCACGAGGGAGATACATGCTTGTTTTAGAAAATCGAACACATGTGATTTTATTATGTGAATGTTGCTATCAGTGGTATGTTATGGCCCTTCCTTCATGGACTGTTAATTACCGATAACCGGTAAACGCTGATGCAATAATAATAGATCTATTTTGGCCTAATGACCTGTCTGGTGTGTGTTCCTCGCGAGGGCTTACGAAGACATAATGTATTTAGTATTGGGAGTGTGTAACACTATCACTCCGGGTTAGGCACATGGTTAAGGTTCGATTCGTGGCTCTAGCATATTATGATTGTTCTATGAACTAAATATTTTGCTATGCTTGTGTTCAAAATGATTGTTTATAAACTTTATGGATTCACTCAACATTTTTGTTGATATTTTAGCATGTTTATCTCAGGTATATTCTTGCTTACTTGGATGGGATGGAATGCGGATATCGAAGGACGTAGACTTGGTGGACTTTGTACATTCGATAAAATGTTTTAAAGGAAAATTGTCATATTCTGACTTATTTGGAAATAAGTTTTCTAAAAGTTATTGGGACCTTGTAACTTTGATCCTTTTAATAAAATTGAATGTAATATTTATTAGTAAACGTTTCTTTTAAAGCCGTTTACCGTGACTCGTGAGCTTGTATTATGAAGTAGCACCTCAATGTTGTATTCCGCTGCGTTGTAAATTTGGAGGTGTTTTATGATCATAGGTTTCCAGAATCTTTAGTTCACGTGCCTCCCTCTAATCATCACATCAGTAATCATGTATTCGCCTAGGAAAGGGAACTATTTTAGAAAATAAGTTACTGAACTGTGAGTCTGATACGGCATATGTGCTTGATCCTATATGGCGTATCCTAGTTGAATTAGCTTTAGTAGTCGAAATCGATTTGACTTGGTCCCTTGGGTTTGGTTCTGTTGAGCTGGGCAGACTTTCGAATCCTCTGTACTGTAAGACTTTGCTCATCTGTCCAATCTGAATCTCTAAGGTCTTAATTGAAGCTCCTTGATTTCTGATAGCAACATCGGTAGAAGCTCGTAGTTCTTTGATTATGTTTGAGTTCTCTTCGTGTCTCTTTGCTGATTTAACCATAAATTTGGTCCGTGATTCTTCCATAGTTTGTCTTCGATCAGGGACGAAGAGTTTCCGTTGTGTCTTTGGTAGAATCATGGCCCTGCTGCTCTGTACTGTCCTCCAGGTTGATAGGGTGAACCAAATTATGTGTAGTAAGACTCTTTAAGAGTTTTCCCCTCTTCTTTTAGTGGACAATCCTTTGTGTAGTGTGGTACCTTTCATAGCTCGCATCCGACCTGAGCAGCGTATACCTTCTCGTTCACTTTCTTAATTTTTCTCCCGAGATTGTTGAGTTAGGCTTGGATAGCAGCAAGTCCATCAGAAGTTTTAGTTCTTTTGGTTTTTGAGGATGTTTCATTGTGTCACTTCTGAGAATATTCAACCGTCTCTTGGATGGCTACTTTTGCATCGGCATCAGTTTTAATGGGAATGACACCTTTTGAATCTAGGATATATCTAGTTGGAACATCGAGCCCATTGTAAAACAAGATTACTTCCTGCATATCAGTCAAGTAGTGTTGGGGGCATTTCATCAAGAGTTCTTTAAATCTTTCCCAGGCTCGGAAAAGCCTTTCGTCAGGTTCTTGCTGAAAGTTGTTAATTTCCTCCATTTTCTTTGCAGTACGAGCAGGCAGACAATACTTGTTTAGAAACTTTGTTTTTAGGGTTTCCCAATTTGTGATCGAACCTAATGGTTTGTTCCTTAGCCAATGACTCGCGGCTCTAGTGAAAGACATGGGAAAACTCAAAGCATTATTTGGTCTTGAGTCACCTCGAGAATATGGAATAAGTCAATGATCTCAAGGACTTTTTCAATGTGTTCGTTTGCATCTTCATGTTCCAAACCGCTGAAAGTATTTTCGCGAAGTTCCTTGAGAAATTGCCCTTTTAATTCAAAGTGAGTTTTATCATCAATCTTGGGCCTAGCAACTCCTGACCCATAATTCCCACAGGTCTTTCTCATATATTGCTCCATTGTTTCCGTCATAATTTTTGTAGTTTCTTCTTCCTCCAAATGTTCTTTGATGTCAGAAAACAAATCGAATTCGGGTGAACTTGATTCCGCGAGACCAGGTGTCTCGAAAAGCCTCCTTTTTTAGTGAAATACTATTTCTGGGTTTTCAAAAGGCGTAATTAGTTCCTTAGTAAAGATCCTTGTCATGCATAACCTGAAACAGAGGACAATAAATCAGTTGGATAGGCTCTGAAAAGAAAGGATACAGAAAATTAAACACAGAAATCAAATTTAGTTCTGCTACTATATCAGATGATCGATACGCCGTATTTAATTGATTTGAATACGTCGTATTGATCTGTTGAAGGTCAATACGTCATATTGAGTTTGCAGAATACGCCGTATTATTCGGAAGAACATGATACGTTGTTTAGACTGCAGAAATCAATACGCTGTCTGGTTAGAAGGTTCTATACATCGTATCCAACTGGTGGATACGCCGTATCAGGTGGTCTACCAGAACATAACACTTTTGAAAAACAATTAAATAATGCAGAAATTTAAACAAACAAATAAACAAACAATTAATTAATTAAACATAATTTAAACAATTAGATTATTCTAAGCTAAGCTAATTAAGGGTTATAAATACTAATAAGAATAAAGATTAAAAACTTTTTTCACTCCCCAGCAGCGGCGCCAAAAACTTGATGTGCTGTCGTGTAGGTAGTATTTATTGATTACCAAGTTTTAAATTTATATTTAGCCGACTTATCCTAAAACAACACTTTAACGGGCAGTGTACCCCAATCAGATGGAGTTTCATGGTAAGTAGGGTGTCGAACACTAAGATCGAGGTCGTTAATCTTATATTCTATCAGTATTTTAGTTAATCTAATTAAAATAGTTAATTCTAATTACTTGTTAAACCTATGCTAAACCTAGTTCTAATGATAAGGGGGGGGGGGTTTCAGCCTGAGAGACTGGCACAGGTTTTATGGTGACAATAATCAATTCAATACACAATAAGCACGCAAGAAGAAAATCTGAAGATAAAAGAGCGATACAAGCCAAATGATAGAAAACTGTATTAACCATATTAAATCCGATTAATGCTGGTTTTATGTTTGCAATGACTGCTTTATCTCGAGGCGCATATCATTCAAGACTTAGGCGAGACATCTATCCTAAGACCATAGACACGTTGAATCCTGTCAACAATTAACGTATCCCAATAAATCATCCTTTTAAGTTAAATATAACTATCTTATGATAAATCAATGTGATCTTTTAAACTCCTAGCCCATCGGACTTTTACCCACTACTTCTTGACGTAATTTAATATACTAGGTATCCACTTGTTCAATCTTTAACCAAAGATTACGAACAAACTTGTTGATCCAAGGATCACACCTTCCGGCACTACTCACTTAATCTAAAGGCAAAGAGAGGAACATTATTTGTGATCTTATTTGGTCCAGATATTAAAACACAATATGGAGAGCTATCCCAATATCTATAATACTTGTCAGTTCACTAGACCCATTGAATGATAGTTGCATATCAAGCACATAGACAAGTATGAGGTGATAACCAATAATTAAACAATTAAGATAAATTAAGCAATCGGGATTAAAACAAACTAAACATTAAATCTTCATTAAGATGGCTAATACCCATCCCATAACCATTGTAATTATACAAGTGTGAGCAATTAACCAAGGTAAACTAAACGTTTTATTGAACGACACCAAAAATTAAATGATTACAAGAGTATAGAATTACACGAATGTCTTCCAGATGAATCGTGATCGATGCTTGACCTTGGCTGCTCTTCGTCTCTTCAGAAAATCTACTTTTATGTTTATGGTATAGAGAATATGATTTTGCACACTGAAAACTCATTTTTGAGTCTTCTATTTATAGTCTCTGAAATTGAGTGGATACTCCGTATTGATAATGGTCAATACGCGTAAAAGGTGTATTCCATGAGAGCGCGCTAACGTTCACATCAATCAATATATCTTTCCCTTATTACATTTAATGCAGGATCTTTGATTGTATGACCAGCTGGATATGGCGTATGTAGTAAGCAGGATACGCCGTATTAGGAATTGATCATACGCGTTTTCTTATGAAGTCCAGGGGCTGATACGCCGTATCTTCTTTGCTGGATACGGCATATCGAGTCAGAAATAAGTATCTTTAAATATCTTCGTTTAAGCTCCAATATGTGCGCCTTTTAGCTTGTCTTCATAAAACACTTTGTAATTACTACAATTAACAAATATAAGCAATTAAGTAACAATTCTTGCAATAATTATATAAAAGTGGGTAACATATTTCGGATAAATGATGGTATAAATAAACGTTATTTGATGTCATCACCGCCCATATAGAACACCCTTTCATCATCTCGTATATAGTAAACTCACTAGAGCCAATATCATCTCTACATACAAGAAGACACCCACGCGACTCGAACAATTTCCCTTACAGATGCAAAATGCTAGGTATATATATTTGTACTAACATTGGATTATCACTACCAATACTACCTCCAAGAGACTGTAAGAAGTTTCTTCCATGATGCAACCCATAAGGTATTTCTATAGTTGTTATAACTGGATGGTCATGGTCTTCAATGTTTAATTTGTAAAATGTAAGCTGCCTATTCTCACTTTCTAGCCAATGAAAGGCATCATCCCAATATATTGAACTGCTAAAATGAGCAAAGTTGTAGTAGATTGACCGGTCCCTGCACAGGCTTCAATTGCCTATCTCTGAAGAGTAAACTTGAGTTTCAAGGTCAGTAGTTGGGCTTTTCATAAATTGCACCACTTTGTAAAACGGTGATTTTCTAGGATCAAAGGCCATTCTCAATATAACACTTACGAGAAAACATAAATCATCATGCGACTTTTCTAGTAGCGGAAGCCTTTAAAATAGATCAGTGCAAGGATTATATATGTAATCAAAAGCAGGCGAACCCGAACCACTACACAAAAGCAAACCATTGCAAGATTGCAAGATCTTAATATTATCAACTTCCTAAGTGGAGCCAATAGTGAAGGAGTTATCCATAGCGGATTTTCTTGACTCAAGTCTGGGATCTAACGACACAAAATCACATTTAAATAACCTTCTACGATGATTAACAAAAAGACCAGCATGAGGATAAATGTTAGGGATTTTGCTGCGGCTAAGGGTGAAATCAGGAGAAGTGAGAATTTGTAGCCATTATTTTGATACGGTTGTAAAGAGATGAATATAGAGAATAGGTAATCAGATTAATATTTCAGTCAAAAGGTCGTCGTTTGTAAAGACAAGATGTGGTTGTGCAGAGTTTTCTCGACCACGTGTTCTGCGAGTTTACGACATCATCTCTGATATGTTGTGATTTTTGAAGTTGTTGCTGGAATGATTTTAAATCACTTTGGGAAGACATAAAATCGGGTGGCAAAAGCACTTTGGGAACACGAAAATCTGACACATCAATAACTAAGGAATACAAGAGGACAATCTAACACCAAAATCGCAGGGATGAAATTTGCAATTTCCCTATTTTTCTAGTAGGGTAAATTTTACAGTCAAATGACAGTTACCCAAGTCAAAGTCTACCCAATAAAGTATCACTGTTGGTCCTGATCCTTAAAAACATTGAATTGGTATTATTTTAGACATCAACCCTAATTGACTTGTAAAAGTCAAACTTATCAAAAATATATTACTTCAACATTTAAAAGTAACAATGCTGAATAAAGTTTCACCATAGTAGCTCATAAGTAGTTATTCACATACAAGCAACATTATTTAAATCGAGATAAGATGCATAAACAAAATATTAGATAATTGAACATAAAATGTTTGATCACAACCATCCAATGTATGATCAAACAAACTTTAAAGGTAACAAATTCATTCTTGGGTACTTACCACTGTTAAACACAAACAAACATGTCACTTTTAAAATGTCTATTGTTAACTTGAACAACAACAATTCCTCTTGTTCAAACCTTCTTTTTTCCCTTTCTGTCTTGATCTATAATTAAGGGATGGGGTATATAAGTACACCATTGCATCTTTTGTTTTCTTATTCCAATGTTTTTGCTACTAATTCAAGCCCTATGTATATAGCTAGCTGCAAGGCCTAAAATATGAATTCTTATTGAATAGTGCTGTTAACAAAATGGTTTTGTTTGAACCTTTTGGGTTACAACTTTATGAGCTGTAACCTTTTCTGGCTTGGAGGTGGAACTTTTTGATTTAGATGCAACTTCAAATTTTGTAATGTTCTCATCGGCTGTATCATCAGAAGAAGGTGTTTTTGTAAACAAAAATGTTTGGTTAACAAACTATTTGTAACTAGAGTTACTGGTAATATGGTAACTAAAGGTCCACTTTTTGGGGCGATAAAGGAACAATTACTACTACTTCATCAATAAATCAAGCTATACAATCCACAAGATACATCTGAATAACTGTTACCTTTATTCGGTTTGTTTTCCTTTCTTTCAAGCATCTTCTTATTTTTTAGATAGGCAAAGACCCTTTCTAGATTCGATATCATGTCTTCTAAGTTATCCATTGTGTCGTTCATATCCACGACGCTGTTGTCATCTATAAAGATTAAAAAAATGAAATCAATAAAAGATCCTCTCAAAAGAACAATGCATAAAAAAGACAATTAAACATGGATTGGTTATTGGGTATACCAACAATCGGCCAAACAGGAGAGTTGCTTCCGCTATCACCATTTATATCCATTTGCAAAGAATTACGGTTATTGGGTATAATCAAGGAATTAGATTTTAGTATTTTGTTTAGAATTAAGGTTTATGTTTGTATGTGTTACACGAATAGGCGATGGTTTTTGTTTAATTTTTGTGTGTCAGTGTTTATGTCAAACTATTGTATCATGCAATCGCGCCCAATTAAAACTTGTACCCTTTAATATGTTAGTTTTATTTAATGCATATGTAGTCCCTGAACTTACAGGTTTATTTTCATCATTGGTCCCTGAGCTGCTAGTTCACACATGTAAATATCTCGTCTTTTTTCTTTTTGGTAATTTACACCATTGGTCCCTTATAAACACCCTTAAATGGGGGTGTTTGGTTTATGATAACATAACACGCTTGATCCCTCACATATATTCAACAATCAATTCTACGGTTGGTACCTCAACAGATAGAAAGTTTCGCATTTATTTAAGATTTCAACAAATTTGATCATCTTAACTATAAGTTTCGTCCCTGAACCCTAAAGTGTCCCTTTTAGTTTGCCGGGTAATTTTCTCGCATCTATAAGTAAACCTTACAAGTATCACCAAAACAAATCACCCCATCCATTTCATTTACATATCAAAAGGTACAGTTCAGTATCATCTATAAGTTTTTAAAATGGTTTGACGTGATGATAAAATCAAGGTATTAGGAGAAATTAACCTTGAATTACAGTCTGGAACTCACAAAGTGATAGAGAAGCTAAGTCAGGAAAAAGTTAGTCAAGAAGAGGCTTTTGAAAAGTTTAACTGGATGGTTTAACACGATGATGAAATCAAGGTACTGGGAGACATTAACGTGGAGTTAGAGTCTGGCACTAAGAAACTGTAGGATCCCGATAACACTTCACCTCATAGAATCAAACACGAAATCGGAACTAGAAATGAGAAAAAGAGTGAGTTGTTTAGAGAGAGAAAGAGGAGAGAGAAAGAGGAGAGAGAAATGAGAGAGAAAAGAGAAAAGATTATATTAGATAATGAACAACTTACTTTTTCTAAAGAAGAAAAAGTATATAT
>BQNB010160505.1:0-14791 GCA_026074375.1 Tanacetum coccineum | reverse complement strand
TAACTTTTAATTACAAGTTTACACTTGAACTTTTTATACATTAACCAAGTGTGTACAAAAGTTATACTTCTATTATAACCTTATTTTAGTATTCATATAACATAAACAAAAGTCCATGAACAAGATTATCAAGTCATTTGCCTTACTTGTACTTGAAACTTATTAAGTAAACTTTTAAAACCCTAATTTGTATATATCCATTTTTACACTAAATCAACATGGTACAATACTTCTATGTTCATTTTATCATGATATTAACAATAACATATCATATGTAAAAGTGTAAAAATCCATGATTACATGTAAGAATTTATTTCACATGATTAAAAGCATCCTAATGGTGATTTTGCTATAAAGAACTAACATATGCATAAAAACTCATGAAATGAAAAGATAAAGGCTTTTAGATGACCTTATGATGAATGATGATGATGAGAAATATGTGCTAAACCCTTGTTTAGACTTTAAACCCAAGCTTGCAAGAATGAAACCCTAATTATTCCAAGGAAACCCTAATCCTTCCTTTCTTGCTTCAATCCTTTTAAATGGTTAACCAATGCTTCAAATCATCTTGAGGTATCTTAGATATGATGTGTGATTGCTTGTATGTGTTGTAGAAAAGTTTGTATGGATTTATTAAAGGGGTGTTTTTGAGCCGTGGGCTTATAGGAGCACAAAGGGAGAGATTTTTTTAATTTTTCTAAGTGTTAAGTGTTATGTGAACTCATCTCTTGCAATCTATAAGTATTATACATGTAGGACTAGTCAAGGAGACACCATGAGGGTTTTTAGGAAGTCTTGGTCAAAAGAATGGGAAGTATGGCTAGGCTTAATGGCAAGTGATGTACAAAAGACCAAGTGGTGAAATGTATGATATTTCTTTTGTATCTTTCATCCCATATCCGGTTTTATATGTATATATGATGTTATTTGTTAGGAAAATATTGTAAACAGACTTAATACGGTTAGTATTAAAGTTAAGTCTGTTAGTCATAGTTAGTACTGATAGAAAATAGTTAGTACTGTTAGTAATAGAAGTTAAGTTATGAATTGCTTTATTTCTTTAATTACAAGGAGTAAGTAAAAAAACTGTGGGTAGAAATTTAATTCAAACTTTGAGTGTTGGGTACACTCGTGGGTATTTTTGAAGCGTAGATTAATAAATGTGTGTTCCCGGGGATGCCTAGACGCATTTATCGAAACGTATACTCTTTACGTATCCGTAAAAATAAAATGAACAAATACCAATAATTCTTCTCAAATAATTATTTAATACATGATTGATGTTAAACGCTTAAAAGTTTGGTGCCCGTTTACATTGAACGCTAATTTTAGCTTACGCGATTTTTACTTATACATTGAAATTTTACACCAAACGCGTAACGACACTAAAAATAAAATAGTAGATTTAACGACGTCGTCATGACATTGAAAAAGACGGGTTGTTATAGAGAACCTACTAAACCAAGTTAGAAACATACAAAACTAGCTAAATGCAAGAATTTAAGCAAAACATAATTACAAGGATAAGCATGGGGTGCCTCCCATGAAGCATTTTTTGTGTTCACGTTATGAGCTTGACTTCACCCCTTACTTATCGAGAAAACAGGGAGATTTATCCCCCTCACTAGAAATAAAAAGTGTAGAGAGAAATCAACAAGAAACATCAGGAGTGCGTAAGTTTTCTTGTGGGTAGAAAAATAAATAAGTTAGAATCATACTTGGGAGGCGATGCAATTTCCCCTCTTTTTTACCACATTTTGATTAAGACTTTGGCGATTGGCATATTGCTGGTAAGGAATTCAATTTTGAAATGAATGGCTCAAATTTTGTCATTTGTATTTACAAATACATGATTGCTCCTTCATCATTGTAAAGGATGATTTAGTTTTCATTGCTAAAAGCATTCCTTCTCTAGCATCCTTCTTCATGATTTTTCCATAAAACATTCGATCATATCAAAACAGGATTTGTAATTTATTTAGGGTCATCCATGGTTTAGTTTATTTTGAAAGAAACTCTTTCTCCCCTACCCTTAGTGAAATCTTCTGTTAAAAATGTCCTATCTGTGAATGAGTAGTTGCTAGAAAAGGTCATCTAAAATCAACTATACATTTATGGACTTCTACCAGTATCTATTAAACAAAGTCTACTAGAAATAAAACTTGTTGATTGTGCACAAGAACTTTTTCTATATTCCCTTAGGAGATTTCTTAGTCATATCGGCCATGTCTACCATCATATTAGCTGGTTGAAGATTTCCTATTTGTAATTTTTTAAACATGGAAAATGGCATAACAATAATACTAGCTCCTAGATCGGCCAAAGCACTCCTAATATTAGAGCTACCAATAAGACAAGGAATAGTAAAACTCCCTAGATCATTTTCATTTAGAGGTGTTGATTTTGTAAAACTGTTGTGCATCTATCATTGAGCCTTAACCGCGTCCTTTCCGTAATCAGTTTCATACTAGAAAACACGTCTTTTACAATACATAAGGAATGCTGGAACTTCTTTTGATAAGCACGATTAGAGATAGATTGATACTTAAACTTCTTTAAGATTTTAAGCATTCTAAAAGCTTGTACTTCATCCTCCTGTTCCTTTAAATTCCATGGGAATTAGATAGGTGGTATAGTTGACTCATCATACTGGTTGATATTAGGTAAATCAAAAGGAACCGGCTCCTTCTTGACTTTCATTTCATTTCTTATTTTTGTTTTTACTTCATCACAATCCTACTTAGTTAGTATTCCTGGGTTAATTTCTTAGATTTTCCCTTCTAGTTCTTTGTTCATCATCTAACATCCTTAATTCATGTCCAAATCCTCTCTTGAAATTTTTCCTAATATGTTCATATCATCCCCCAACCCCAATTATGATTGCTTCTTAATTGAATTCTCCATAAATCTGTTGATGGTCTCTTCCAAGAATCCTATACACTTAACCTGTTCCCCTACCTTGTCATCATCTTTAAGAGAACGTACTTTGGTTAGATGCTCCTCTTTACGAATCTTGAAACCTACCTGTATAGCATGCATATTTTCTTGAAGCTTCTGCATATCACACTCTAAGTTATCAATTCGTTTGTGATATCAAAATGTTATTTGAGTTATTAACTGCTCCCATGCTAATGTTGCTTCATTATAGTAGTTTTAATATGTCAGCCTATGTTTATGTATTGATTTAAGGGCTTGAACAGGTGGCATCATGGGGATAAACCCTTGAGAGTCGACCATTTTGTAGGGAAACCTTTATAGAATATATTAAACCTTTTATGATTGTTCAGAACTTGTTGCACATCAAATGTAGAGCATTGTAACTCACCAAGCTTGGTAATATTGATCTCCATACCTTTGTTTGAAATTTCGAATCTCTTCTAATTTCTTTGCGGTTTTTAAATGTGGACAATATTTTCTAATAAATGCTTATTCTAGAAGATCCCATGTACTGATTGATCCTGCAGGAAGCAGGTTCTTCCATCTCCTAGCTGCCCCCATGAGTGTAATAGGAAACACTCTAAGCATTATTGTGTCATGAGTAACGCCAAGAATATGAAAAAGATCTATGATTTATAATACTTTCTGCACATGTTTATGGGCATCTTCATCATCAGTACCTGCGAAAAGGTTACATCTTAGTTCATTTAAAAACTGGCTTTTGATCTCGAAGTCAACGTCATTCCCAAGTTCGGGTATAACCACGCATGGTCTGTCCCTTCAAGTCAAAGCCATGTATTGTTCAATGGCGAGTCTATTGATATCTATAGCACCCATATTCTTTCCTGAAAACCAACATGAAAGATCAGTATAATATGTTCACAAAATAGAAATAATAAGAAATTAAAAAAATACTAAAACAAAATATATACAAAAACTCAAATTCAAAACATACTTAGCTCTCCGGCAGCGGCGCTAAAAACTTGATGCGTATTTTATTATAAGGTTTTAATTTATAAAACCTCGCTTTACTTTACAAACTCACATAACGGATCATAGAACTGGACACGAGTAATTGTAGAGATGTTAACATCTGAGTCGTCCCTAAGAGCTAAGTGTTTAATTAGTTTTTTTAATTGAAAAGTCACGTTATTAAAGTGGTTTTTAAAATTGATTTGAGATAAACAATAAGAAATATATGTTGCGAAATTAAGAAAGAGATATAAGATATCAAGGAGAGAAGTATGCTAGCCTAGCCATTACATAACTATCGTTATAACTATGTTTTCCTGTGCAATGTTACATCATGGTTTCATTGGTGGTTTCTAAAGTCGACAGACCTGAATATATATCTTTAGTCTGCCCTATAATTCCTGCGATCCCGAATCCCCTGAAAGTTAAGAAGGTAGGGCAACCAATCACAGGATTAATCCCACTATCCCAGACTAAGTCTAATAACTATACATATTATTAACCCTCTTTGAAAGAGTTCATATGCTTTTTAAGTATATTAAGTGATAGGAGGAGGTTATATGGTTATTCCTACACTAAAGGTGGAATAATCAACCACCCGAGTACCCTTCTAATCCCCATGAACAAGTGGTATCTAATAACATGATTAACATGATCTAAACACCCCTATACTACCAAAACCCCAAAGGTTACACGATAGTTCAAAAGAAATCCAACAAGCACCATGATTTAACAGGAAACAAGTATTACAATGATAGTAAATTCATAACTAGGCCAGCACTTAAAGGGCTTAGCCACTCATGGTAATAACAAAGCAAGAATTAATAAATATAATCATGGATGAAAAACTCATAATTCTTACAGAAGTTGTTTATGAACGATTAAATACAAAAGTAAGTTTAGTGTGATCTCCCTTGGACTTCTTATGAAATTCTTTGAGCTATGGAGGCCTGATCACCCCTTGGATCTGTGGTGGAATGAGTGATATGGATATGTCTAAATGAGGCCTACGAATTATAGAGTTTCCGAATAGGTTTACGACATAAACCTTTAGGGGTTTACGCAGAAACTCTGGACGTGCACTTTCCATCTTGTAGGCTTAAATGATGTTACGCGTAATCAATAGTCCCACGTTTCGCGTTAAATTTCTGACTCAGACAACTCATCCCTCAATAATAAGAAATGTTACGCGTAAGCCTTAGTGAGGTTACGTCGTAATCTTGCTGGAGACATGTCCTTGCCTTGAACATGTTATTGCGAAACACTATCGTAGGTTACGCTGAAAGAGTCTCCGTAAGAATCTGTGTCTGTTCTTCAATTTTTTTAACATCCATTTCTCGTGGTTTCTATGGTCCATACTGCATTTTACTTGTAAATGATGAAATAACACGAATAAGTATCGAATTCAAGAATATTATAAGACAATTGCAATATTTTTATGGGAAAATTGACACAAAAAAGTATATAAAATATTTGGATGTCATCAATGGCTGTTGCCTATAACATAAATAATTTGACATCTCATGTCCAAGACTTACAAGTGTGAAAACTTACTGGAACCAAACTTTACCGACTAGCACGCAACTAAAGAATTGCTCTTAAGTTTGAGAATAAGGCTAGCTTAGTTGGAACAACAATATGAGTTACATCCTACTCCTATGTGTTTTTGATCCCAATAGAATAGGATCTTTATTCCCTTAGCTTGTATAAGGAAAGTTTAATGCAAGATAAATTCCAACACAACTATAGTAGAAACTTTGATTGTGAATATTAAAGACTATGCGGAATCTAGTCAATATACTAAGAAGAATTATAATGAAACAGTAATGAACAAGATCAATAACAAAACAGTTTACCAAACTTTCAGCCTCAATATAAAATGAACACTCTTAATAGTGTTAGGTTACAAACATTGAAGCGCATATCAAATAAACATGAAAGATATATGGATGTATATATAACATTATGCCCTAGGACATCCTTTTATACACCAAGGAGTCCTACAAGGCTTACAATACTTTCCTAAGTTATCATGATCTTCTAAACAAATAACTTATACGAATATTTTACAAAAATATCTCATACTTATCCCGTAAATAATCTTGATAAACAAGCTTCATCTTTATCCTTTCTCTTGTCTTTATCCTTCTAACAGTAGAAACTCTTCTAACAGTTGTAATCTTTCAGCAGTTGTAACCAGCAACATTAACTTTTGTACCCGCAACACTAATTGTGTACAAGCAGTAGTAACTACATAGAATATTTTCCTCATTCTTCATCAGAGGACCAAGTTACACTAGCAATACTAACTTTATGCTAATAGTTTGTAACTTTACTCTAGCAGTACTAATATATACTAGCAGTACTAAGTTACACTAACAGTAGTAACTTTTATACTAGTAGTAGTAACTACTTAGTAGTATTTTTATAAGTCTCTGAGCAGTCTTAACTTCCATTAGCAGTATTAATATACACTAGCAGTAGTAACTGGCTAATACTAACTACTTAGCATATTTTTCACTAATATTACTAACAACACTAAGTTATGCTTATAAAGCATAATTCTAACTTACAGCAAGTAACTCCCATACAGCTTCAAGAAGACTTTTAATCCCAACAATCCTCCCCTAACTTGAGTCCCATCTTTTGAATCCTAAGTTCTTAATTAATAGCTTTATCTTCACTATGAGTAGTATCCAAACACCTTCATTTCTTCTTTGACCTGTTTAGTCATGAGCTTGAGAAGTTGAATATCAAATTACATTCTAATAGTCACTTGAAGCTTCTTGTTGAGGCATGTCATGGATGCTGCAGGTTAAGCGGATGTTTCTTCTCTACTAAGCAAAATGATATGCAGATTTTAACCTCCACAAAGTTGTACTCTACCATGAAGAAAATAGCTTCCAAACTGTCACTTTGTGTCCTTGTAGATTCCTCCACACTTCACTTTCTACATCAGGTTTAAACATCACTTTTAGATCTCCTCATAACACTCTTTCATATCCTTCCTCTAGCCTTGTATTCCTATGTTTAGCTTTAACCAAACTTCCAAAGTGTTTCCAAGGTCTTCTCCTGTCAATACTCTGGACAACTGAATCATTTAGAGTACCTCTTTGAACTTCTATCATCTCTTATGATTTGAAACTATCCATCTCCCTTCTTGATGATTTTCGTAGTAAAAAAGATATGGAGCTTAGTGGCTAGACTATAGCATCAATTGCAACCTCCATCATCGAATAACAATCTCCATATGCCTTTTTTTCATCTCAGCTTCTTTTTGGATCATCATCTACTTTAGCTTCCTACATTCTCATCTAATCTTCTGCTGTCTTTAAATTTTTATTTTTCAAGTAACTTCTCCGTGCACTTTAGAACACTTCTTTCTTAGCTGTTAGCTTCTTTGAACTCTCTTCTATCAACTCTGTTTTTGTAGTCAACAAAAAGTGTTTTAACTCTTTTGAAGCTATTGTCAAACATGTCCTTGAAAACTTTAAACTAAAGCCCTACAAACTATTTCAAAGTGTATCCCTCCCAATGTTTTTAGATACTTACAAGTATAGCATTCTTGTTTAGCTTGATTGGTGGTTTGATTCCCTTTTCTCTTGCTCTCATTTCTACAAAGTGTTTCTTCCTTTTATTCATGAGCTCCATAAGCAATTTTGATTTTTCTTCAATACTCAACTGCTCTTGTTCTTCTGCTTGTAATTGTTGAGCCATTTGATAGTCAGCCTTCATCATTGCTTGTGTGTTATCCTATGATTCAATTAAAGCTATGTTGGCTTCTTCTTCCTTTTGTCTTGCAAGCCTCTCTTCTTCTTCCAATTCAGCTTCTAATTAAGCTTGAAGATTTAGAGCAACCTCTGGATCATACTTTAACTGATCTTTTTTTCTTCAAAGGTTTTTCAGGCCAACCATTTTTACCTGCATAGTCTTACCTATGGAGATGTGATGATTGTGAAGTGAGTTGTGCTATAAATTCACTTAGGGGGGGGCTCTTGAATCATAACCCTCTAACTTTTGGATTTGCAGCTATGACTCTATTAAAGTCTGAGCCAAGTCAACTCATTCAACATGTTGTTGTGTTGTAGCACTGGCAGTAGTAACTTCAACTTTAGCAGTACTAACTACATTTTCAACCTCAACTTCCTGCTCATCTAAAACACCTGTATCAAACATTAAGTCTTCATCATTTCTTCCCTGAGGCTCATCAATCAATGTCACCTCTACATCAGCATCAATATCAGCTATTTTCCTCCCCTATTTGGATGCATCCTCTTGATCACCCAAACCTTCATCTTCAAAGGAAACCAAACCACTCTTGCAGATCTACCAACCTTCCTTAATCTTTTGAGCCCTGGAGTTATTGACTTTTTCTTTTTCTCAAGCTTCTTCACTATTTGTTTCAAACTTGTAATTTCCTGTGCTTGAGCAATCTTTGAAGTCTCCAAATCAAGAACCTTATTTTGTAAGTTGGTATAAATTTCCATCAATTCATTGAGTTTCAGACTATCCTCACCACTGAGCAGTGGTTTTTGAATGTGTAGACAATTCCTCATATGCTACACATCGTAGAATTAATAGCTAAGGACCTCAGTGAAACTTCTTCTTAAACTTCATGGATGTTTCTTCTGAGGTTTTTGAAATCAGATGGTTGAATAATAGAAGGTGGAGGGATATGGATCAGTAGGATTTGCCTAAACATCACCCACTTCTCATGAGTATTTGAACCATCATGGTTTGGAAATAAGGATGTGTCCCTACCAGAAACGTCTTTTCCCTGCCTATTTATGTTAGCAAAAACCTTCATAGTGTGAGAAGGTATAACATAAATCTCTTTATGTTTGGACATTCCTTCAACTTGTTTATCCAGGAACACTTGCACAAACCTTAGATACATTAGAAATTTAACCCCACCCTCCAAGTTTTTCACCATATTGTTAAAAATGTACTTAGAAAAGTTAAATTTTTTGGTTTGTGGCAAGACAGATGATAGCAGAGGCCATAGTGCTACTAAATTCATTCCAAGCAGTAGTCTTAGCACTAAGGCATTGCAGAATTGTATTGGGGGGGGGGGGGGTTGGGGGGGGGGGGGGGGTGGAGTGGGGGGTGGGGGGGGGGTGGGGGGGGGGGGGGGATATAAATTCTATGGAGGGAAAAAAGCTTATAAATGTAAGCTTTTGGGTAAGATTTTCATACCCCATGAGTGTCAGTTGTTCAAAAATTGTAGCATTTGGCAGACATTCAGTACCTTCAGCATCTTCTAATTGAAGATCACATCTTACACTTGTCTCAATGGTGATAACTTTCTTCTTATCCACTAGGGCTTGTATCTGCACTTCTCCATAAATAGTTTTCACCTTTGCAGTAGCTCAAAATTGCTTAATACATGCAGTATAGATTGTGGGATTAACCGTTAACATATATTTGATAGGATGTGCGTTCAAAAAATCTAAAATTTGCTCGAATCCATTACTTTTAGTGGGTTTATCTAAGAATGCAACCATGTTGTGTGAACTAGCGAACGTTAGGGCAGCCATTGATGTTGCGTTTTGATGATTAATAATGAAATTGAGTTAGGGTTTATGATTAGAGGGTATAACAAAGATTGAAATCGATTAAGTGATTGAATGAAACCCTCAATCGAAGTATTTATGAAATCACCCTCAACAACATTAACTTGAACTAGCAATACTAACTTAAGCCTAACAGCATTAACTGACCCAGCAGTAGTAACCCAGCAGTAGTAAGTTATGCCTGGCAGCATTAACTTAACCAGCAGTAGTAAGTTTATGCCTAGCAGCATTAACTAATACTATCAGTAGTAAGTGTATGCCTAGCAGAATTAACTTATGCCTAGCAGTAGTAAGTTTGAGTCACCATCATTAACTCCAATTTCTTTCCAAAAAGCATTTCCATTATCAATTTTGATTCTCACAAGCTCTCTTTCTAATTTTATTCTTACTACATCTCTCAATTCTTTTTCTTACCAATTCACTCTATCTGTTTTGTATTATCACACAACTCTCTTGTCTGTTTTCCGCTACGATTTCTTCATTTCTTTTACATACTAATCACTCTATTCTGTTTTTAAATCACACATCTCTCTTTTTGTTTTTATGCTCACCAACTCTCTTATTTCTTTTAGCTTACAAAGTTACTCTTTCTATTTTTAGTTTACACATCTCTCTTTCTGTTTTTATGCTTACCAATTTTCTCTCAATACTCATAATATTAATTATAACAAACAGTAGTAAGTTGGCCCAACAGCACTAACTTGAATTTTATCCTTAGCTGCTGTTCTAAAACATCCTTTCCTTAATCAAGACTTTAGAGATTGAGCATGCCAATACTAGCAATCAGATATTGAAATCTACTTACATCAAATGCTTTTGTAAGCAAATCTGCAACATTCTGATCTGTGTGAATCTTTATCATTTGAATAAGCTTCTTCTCATTGGAATCTCTGATAAAGTTATACCTAATCTCAATGTGCTTTGTCTTTGAGTGAAAAACAGGGTTCTTTACTATGCAGATAGTACTTTTATTATCAATATAAATCTTAGTCTGCATAAAGTTATATCCATAATCCATCAATTAATAGTGGATCCAAAGCACCTGTCCACAGCAATTGGAAGCAGCTATATACTCAGCTTTAGTTGGGGAATTAGCAACCAGATTTTTGCTTCTTACATAGCCATGATAATCAAGCCTGCACCCGATGAATTGACAACCTCCTTTTGTGGGATTATCCTATCCTAAATGTGCACCTGCATAGTCACGTGTCAGTATATGCCACTAATCAAAAGTGAAGCCTTAGGATACCAAAGCCCCAATTAAGGTTGACCTTTTTAAGTATCTAAAGATCCTTTTCACATCTTGAAGATGTGAAACTTATAGATTGACTTGGAATCTTGCACAAGCACATACTGCAAACATAATATCAGGTCTTAAAGAAGTTAGATACATCAATGAACCTATCATTGATCTATATAAATGTTCATCTACATCTTCACCATCTGCATCTTTGAGCAAAGCCTTTTGAGTTTCCATAGGTGTTCTTGCTGTCTTGACATCACTAAAACCAAACTTGTTCAAAATCTCATTCACATACTTGTCTTGACTAATGAAAATCCCATCTTCCTTCTGCTTCACTTGCAGACCTAAGAAAAATGTGAGCTCTCCCATAGAACTCATCTGGAACTTCTTATGCATCATCTTCTCAAACTCCAGTAACACATCTTTTCTTCCTTGTAAGACCCACAAAAATATATCATCAACAAATACATGAACTAACAGAAATATCACTTTTTACACCTTTTGAAAAACCAAGTCATGTCTATCTTTCCTCTCTAAAACCCATTTGTCTAACAAAAAAGTTTACAATGTTTTACATACCAAGCTCTGGGAGCTTGATGCAATCCATAAAGTGCCTTTTCTACTTTGTATACTCTGTCAAGGAAGTATAGATCTTCAAAACCAGGTGATTGACAAACATAAACTTCCTCTTTAATCTTACCATAAAGAAAAGCACTCTTGCCATTCATATGGTACACAACAAAGTCTTTAAATGAGGCATAGGCTAAGAATAGCCTAATTGCTTTAATTCTAGCAACAGGAGCAAAAACCTCATCATAATTAATCCTTTCTTCTTGTGTGTACCCTTGTGCAGCCAATCTTGCTTTATTTTTGATCACAATGCCTCTTTCATCCTTCTGTTGCCAAAACCCATTTTAGTCACAATATCCTTTATCAATTAGGCAACTCCGACCAAAGTCCAACTTCCTTGTAGTTTAAATTGTAAGAAGCTCTTCCTGCATACTTCTATCTAGCTGGATCCTTCAGTGCTTGAACTACCCTTTTTGGTTCTTCGTGATAAAAATCAAGTAAAAAACAAGCAATTTTTGAAAGTCTATATGGTTTGTTCTTTGGTGAACTAAACACAAACAAACCATGGTGTATCCAGGATTCGTGTCATTCTTCTTGTTTGAGGTGCTGAATTCAAGTCTCCAATAATTTGTTCAATTGGATGATCTTTGTGTATTCTTGTGGTAGGAACAGGACTGACTTGGAAGTATGTATCCAAATTGTTCATGTCAGCCCCTGAATTATCATCTTCATCATCACTAAATCTGCCAATTTCTTCCAATTCAGGCATAGTTAGATCATCAGCACATCCAATGATTATATTCTCATCAACAACATTATTTTGTATGCCAGCAGCATTAACAGGAGAACTAACAATATTAATATTGTTAGTGCTGTTAACATTTACATCCTTCTCTTGATTAACTCTTGGCTCTTTTGTACTTAGAACCTCACTATCTTTATTCCCTGGATCTTCAACATCCTTCTTTTCCTCCTCCCCTGATGGTTTAAATCCAACATCAGGAGAATCCTTTGAACTGGAAGAGAAGGGTGGATCTTAAGTCCATAATGGTAGTAGTGTGTAATATTTGCAAGGTACTGTCTCTACTCAAGCTTTACCTACATTATCACATGCTTTTACCATTTGATTGATTCCCTGTAACAATTAGCTTATAGTTCATAGACATTGTTAGTGCATCAATATCAAAAAGCCAATTTGGTCCACTTCCTGTAATATTAGGTGTATTCTCACTAAATTGAACATGCAGGTTCTCTTCTACTATCCTAGTTCTACTGTTGAATACTCTGAATGCTTTGCTATTGGTAGAGTATCCTACAAAGAACCCTTCATCAGCCTTTCTATCAAATTTACCTAGGTGATCTATGGTATTAAGGATTGTAACAGGACACCCAAATGGTCTCATGAAGCTTAAGGCAGGTTTTCTACCTAGAAAAAGTTCATAAGGGGTCTTGTTGTGAGGCTTGATAATTAACACCTTATTTTTGACATAACAAGCAATATTAATTGCTTCAGCCCAGAAAGTTGTTGGTAATTTTAAATCAGCTAGCATAGTCCTAGCAGCCTCTATTAGTGTCATATTTTTCCTTTTTGCTACTCCATTTTGTTGTGAAGTCCTAGCAACACTAAATTCCATCTTAATACCCTTCATTTCATAGAATTGATTCATGACTCTATTTTTAAATTTAGTCCCATTGTCACATCTAATCACTTTTACCTTAAGGTCTATCAGATATGTCTAATGCCAGTTATAAATGTTTTAAGGGATTTCACTAGTTTTTCATCTTTAGTGGCTAAAAGAAACCCTAATAAACCACTAAAATCATCCGTGACAACTGGGCAGTACATCTTTTTTATTACACTCCTTTACGAATGTTGGTCCAAACAAATTCCATGAGCAACATTTGTAAATGGTGTAAATTGATCTTACTATTTTGGCTTACAAGAAGGCTCTGTGTTGCATCCCTTCTGACAAGCAACAAAGGTTTGATTAATTTAAAAAGTTTTGAATGGTAAAACCATCCTAACAAGATTCCCTTAATCAGTTTATTGTTGTTTTTGAAATTTACCTGTCCAAGCCTCCTATGACAAAGATTAGATTCATATGGTGTGTCTTTTTCAAAGAGACAAGTGAGACCTCCTTGAGGAACAACATTATTTAAATCAACACTATACATGTTATCCTTTCTAGGAACTTTAAGCAAAACATGATTTTCATCAGTTAACTTAAAGTCTGGCGACAGAACAACACATGCAGTATCCGTAAAATGAACACTATTCTTCTTGTCACACATTTGTGAGATACTGAAAAGGTTAAACTTTAGTTCCTTTACAAAATTCATCTTCAAAGTCCAATTTACCAGTTCTTTATTTAACTTTTCCCTAGTATTTTTCCCTCCTTTGGAAATTTCCTCCAAAGGCACACAAATCCTCCCATCAATTTCATCATAATGTTGTAAGATAGGAATTTTTTCTATCATGTGCCTAGAGCATCCAATGACAATTATATACAACTCCCAAGAATTTTTTATCAATGCAAAAACCTATTTTATCTTGTGCTATTGATCCAATAATGTAACGCCTCGGATATTCAACATTCCGCTGCATACTCAGATTTGAGGGTGTTACAACTTACATAACTAAAGTAGACGAGATCACGCAACCTATCTATGGAAATCCTGTCTTCATATATGTCAAGCAAACATCACAATATGTCAAGTCAATATCATCATATCCTTATTACAAAGTACATTATTCCTATAATGTACCATTCGCAACGTTATATCAAAACGGGCTTTAAACCGTTATCGTATACCTCTAAACCCTAATTCCATGAAGATTTAATATCTAAAGTGAATGTACAAGCTACTAAAGCATATGTACAAGTAATATAACATTTCATTTGAAATATAAACTCCCTCCAAGTCAAGTACAAGTTTTCAAAGCACAATGTACAAGTCATTAAGCACGATATCCAAAATAGCCGTTTTACCTTCAATTTCTTCACCAACACTTTTGTACAAGCTAATACACTCAATATACAATGTGTAAACCCTAATTATTCTATTCATAATCTTTCATACACATTTTTACTCTTAAAACCCTAATTCAAAACTCAGAAACCCTAACCCGAGCTAAATACTACACTATGACCCGTTTCTTCGTTTTTATCCATTGTAAACCTAAACCAATACTCAAATAAGTTGTAATAACTTAATTTACAACATTATCAATCATGTTCAATCATCATTCCATCATCATTTCAACAATATACAAGAATTACAACTGGAAAACCCTAAATAAACCCTAAATGATCCCGCGACCTGTTTCTTTCATTTTTGACCCGTTATAACCCAAACCACCTATCAACTTTCATTAATAATCCTTAACACAATCCTTGAGAACATATTTATATCATCCCATGATCATTTTACACGAAATATAAGCCAAGAGAAAGCGAAGCTTTGAAGATTTGAAGCCCCGGGAATAAAATAC